>JARQOC010000008.1:48343672-48423672 GCA_033576535.1 Allobates femoralis | reverse complement strand
AGATACACACTTATATCTATAAAGAAAGATAGATATGTAAATGCTACAAAAGAGACAAAAGAGATCAAAGTAGATGTATTTTCAACTTATTTTTTACCTTTCTTATGTACAGCACCATGGAATCAAATAGAGAATAGTAATAATTGATAGAAAGGTAGGAAGATATAGAGAATCAAAGATACATTGATACCTAGATAAATATATATTTATTATACTTCTACAGTGCCAACATATCTGTACATAACATCAGTGAATGGCCCCAGTAGGGGGTCACAATCATTATTTTCTACCATTATATCGAAATAGATAGTTGCATAGATGGATTGATTAGATAAAAAGGAAAAGAGACACAAACAAGACTTCCAAATAATCACTTTGAAAAACTCTATTTTTTTCCATGCCATAAGGTATCCAATGCTTCAAAAATGGCTCAGTCTTGGAGCCTAAACGTACATATCTATTTATCTATCTATCTATCTATCTATCTATCTATCTATCTATCTATCTATCTATCTATCACTATCTAATCTATCTATCTATCTATCTATCTATCTTCACATTTTATTTGCATTACTGCTGCCTTATTTGGTTATCTTCCTTATATTGATTAATGGATTATTACATATTTGCACACACTCACAATCTCACTGTGATGATTACCAGGGGGGTACTGATTTCTACATTCTGCTTCTGAACCAACATCTCCCTTTTTCTTTATTTTACCTCAATTTCTATATCAACATTTAGGTGACTTTAGCTATTTTCAGCAGGTTTACCTTCATTCAGCTCATACAGTGCAATAGTAGCAATAAACGTTTACTCCCCCTGCCCCCCACCCCAGGCTCGTCCATGAACCTTACATACTGTAGTGTAATGGAGGAGATTCTGGGGAGATTCACCTGAATTTCTTGCCATTCTATTAAAAACATAATTTGCATAATTAAAAAAAATCCACTTGTTGCATTTCTGTATATTACTTCTCTAAGATCCTATTCACCTGGAAGACCATAAAATGAGTTGAGACTTTATATGGGTCAAGACATTGCTTATTAATCCAATGTATTAAGTGTAGAATTTTTTAAATGTATTGAACAAATATAAGGGTTCCCTTATAGGGAAGGTGGGGGAGGAGAGGGATGTAGATGGGGAAATATAAGGACTTTGTTCTATATTTCTGTCACTTTTAATTTCTCTACTTACCTTGCACCAAATTGATTTATTATTATTTTGTTTTACTATTGCACTCGTTACCTTTTTGTAATGCAGTACAATAATTCTAATTGCACAAAAAATCCTAAAAAAACCCAACATATATTGTATATATATATATATAATATATATATATATATATATATATTTTCATGGCTGGAACTTTAAGATTAATAAAGAGTATGATAGCATACAAAATATTCTTATTACATTATATATTATGTTATGTTATATTATATATGATATTATATTATGTTATATTATGTTATATTATATATTATATTATATTATGTTATATTATATATTATATTATGTTATGTTATATTATATATTATATTATGTTATATTATATATTATATTATGTTGTTATGTTATATTATATATTATATTACATTAGTTATATAATGTTATATATTATATTATGTTATATTATATTTTATATTATATTATGTTATATTATATTATATATTAATTATATAATTACATAATATTTGCCAAAAGTATAGCAATATCTCTCTGCTGCCTTATTTATTTCTCTATTATGATCACTGCAAAAATATATAAATTAATTTAGGATGTGTTTTTTTGTCTAATGTACCAAAAAAAAAAAGAGTATGCAATACCTTTTATGTGCATTAAACATGCCCAAAATATAGTATTATGTGTCCTGTATTGTTGTTAATATTCTATTCTATTATATTTATTATACTTAACTATGGATGCCCCTTCTTTAAGTGTAATGCTCCATGCAATAAATGGCACAATAATAATTATCATCATCATCATCATATGGAATCACATGTATCCATTTTCAATATATCTGATTAGAATTTTATTCACATTCTTCAATCATTACTAGTAGGAAATCTAGGAGAAAGAACTCCTCTTTATTAGAATATGTCATTTATAAGCTATAGGGACCATCTTTATTTTTTTTCGGTAGTTATATGATCAAATATTGGCAATTATTATACATTTTCTTTCTTGGTTGTCCTTTAGTAATGATGGCCTCTTACTATTTATTGAAAAATAAATAAATGATAGTTGATTTTAGATTAATAAAATTGTAGCAATGATAATTTATGACTGTAAGGTATAGGGTACATTAGTAATTTATCATATAAAATAATAATGAAGAATAAAGTAATACTAATGAAATGAATAATAATTAAATGGAGAAACTACTTTTACATTTATATATATATAATATATATATATATATATATATATAGATGATTATTATTATTATTATTATATAACTCCTACATCTCTGGGTTATGATCAGATATTTTGTTGCCATTAAAAATCCCTGTTTTCATACATTCCAGATATTCAATGTTAATCAGCACATTCAAAGTGCCATCAAACATAAAGTTTTGTGTATTTATTTTAATAATGATAATAAAGTATTGATCAATGTCAATGGTTTTATTATTAATAAATATAATATGCAATAAATAATTACCAATTATTATTATTCAAATGAAACAATGAACCTGAAACAATGTAAATGTATGAATTGTTTGTCATCAGAGGCTACTTTGACCTTTTTATTACCATTAAATGGTAGAAAAGTAACATTTCATATTTAAAACAACCATTTCTGTGTTGTCTAATGTCCATTTAAGGACTAATTATGAGAAAAGGAGCCATTATTTCCCATTAATTATAGGATTAAGTGCATTAAGTGCATATTTAATGCATATGCTTGTGACTTTGAAAACACTGATTGCTGAAATTCTGCAAAAAATATCATTGTAACTAGGCAAAGCCTTTCCCCTATGTATTGATAGAGCGAGTATATCATTTTAATTTTCTGTAAAGAGAAATAACCATTATATTCTGAATCATTAAGAATGGAGATGATTCTGTATACATGTCCACATTCAATACGGCAGTGTAAACATTTCAGGGGTTTGTGCTTATTAAATTGATTTAATGGAAGTATTTGATTGCCATTCACTAGCTGGAAGGGGCCCCCTGCATTCTGGATTATATGGTTCAATAATAAAGCCATTGAGTGCCAATGAATGAAGGTTTACTGATTGATTTGTGGCATATTGTTACATTGAAAGTAATTAGACTCATGCCCGTCTTAAGGATTCACGACAAGAGCATTCAAGAATCGGCCGTAATTACCTACTTTGCTTCAAAGAGTGTTTATCCATTTTGCATATTTAATTTTCATTACACTGTAAAAGATAACATTGCTATAACATGGGATTTCATGGCCTGCCTTTTATTGACCTAAGCGATCTGAACTTGACAATAATAATATCCAAGAACATTTCCAAGATCATTTATGCAATGAAGCAATAAGTGTTTCTTCATTACATGTTTACGCCAAGGCTCTTCCATTCATGACCCGATGCTCATCATTCAGACTATAGGTAATAGAAGTGGAAAATTATTAGATTTATACTTCAAATTGTCACTTCAGTGAGGAAGTGGATGAACTCTAGGTAGCAATCCTCAAAGACATAGTCGACTCTTTAACAAGCCTTTTAATATGACCAAGGATTTGTGCCAGATCAGAAACCCAAACTGCAGACGCCGCGTTTCGGGGTGACTGCCCCTCATCAGTGCAGTGTGTGGGATATTCTGATCTGGCTGTGTGAGAGGCTATACTTGAAAGATGAATCGTAAAGAAAACTTTTTTCTTCTCCGTATTCCAACAGCCCAACTGATAAGGCTGAACCAACCAGTTAAAAAAAAAACTTTGTAGTAAAATTGATAAAAATCCTCCTGGAATACAATACCTATGAGTTGGCCTAAATTGTTGCTATAATTTTAGCAAGTTTCTAGAGTCAATTTTAGTAAATCTGTCAAGGAGGGAGTATCTGGCTTAGCTTAAAGTGACGGATCCAGCATTAGAATACAAAAAAATCTTAGCGTATTAATGGAACTATGGGTTGCTCAAACTATTATTATTATTTACTTCAACATCCCCATAAACAGCCCCACCTCACCATCTGCATCCCAGCTCCTATCTCTAACCACCTCTCTTGGCCTCTTACAGCTCTCAACCTCTGAGACGTTCAAAGATGGTAACACCCTTGACCTGGTCTTTACCGGCTCTATTGAACCTTCTCCTTAGATAACTCACCCCTTTATTTCTGTGACCTCAACATTCTCTCCTTCATGCTCACAAATCCTCACTCAACCCAGCACACTCCTACCTATCACACATTCACAAATCTACAGGCCATTAACCCTCACACACTCACAGACTACCTACACTCATCACTGTCCCCAGTCTCATCCTTCTCCTGTCCTGATCTGGCTGTGATTCACTACAATGACTCTCACAGACATACCCTGGACCAAGTAGCCTCTCTCCTTCAAAACCTCTAAACACAGAGTAAAACAGCCCTGGCTCACTTCACAAACTTGATTCCTACAGCACTCCTGGAGCAATGCTGAACACCTATGGATGAAAACCTGCACACCAGAAATCTTAATTCACATTTATGTTAGGAACCTACAACTCTGCCCTTCTCCTTGCCAAATAGACCTTCTTCACCAGCCTGATCTCCTCACTACCCAACAACCCAAAGAAACTCTTTGACACCTTTCACTCTCTTCAGTCCTAAAGTGCAGGCCCCCATCACTGAGCTCTCTGCTGATGATCTGGCCTCTTCACTAAGAAAATAGAAAACATTCTGTAACATAACCATTACTCCGACGCTTCTGCTCTATGCAAGTCATTGTACTGGCTGCCTATAAACTATAGGATCCAATTCAAATTGCTTGTTGTCACCCACAAAGCTCTTCACAGTGCAGCACCTCCCTACATCTCCTCCCTCATCTCTGTCTATCACCCCACCCATTCCTTTTGCTCTGGAAGCGACTTTAGACTAATATCTACATTAATCCGAACTCCCACGGCCGGCTCCAAGACTTCTCCTGAGCTGTACCAATTCTCTGGAATGCTCTACCCCAAGAAATTAGGACTATCCACAGCTGTCTAGAATTTAGTGAAACAAAATGGCTGTTTTTTGATTAGAAAGAGCCCTAGCTGTCCATGGGTTGAGTCCGCTATTGCAGCTTGGCTTCATTACAGTGAATAGAGCTATATTACAATACTAAGCTGAGGACTCTGCTGACTGGAAAGTCCTTTTATTGAAAATCCTCCATCCGCCACGACATGTTTCGACGGTGTAGTACCGTCTTTCTCAAGTGGAAAGACGGTACTGCACCGTCGAAACGTGTCGTGGCGGATGGAGGATTTTCAATAAAAGGACTTTCCAGTCAGCAGTGTCCTCAGCTTGTTTTGGAGCGCTCAGCACGAGACCGTGCAAATTGAATTCACATATCCTATCTTATTGAAGAGCACGGCTGGAGCAGCTCGCAGAGACTTGAGGACCTGCAGACTTAGAACTTGAACCAGGAGAAAGGAGACCCCGACCACTTTCTAAATCTACACCATTGTTGTGCGGGGATTGCACAACAGGAATAGGTTAGTGATTACTTAATTGAATCTTCCCACTTGGTAATAATGGTAATGCACTAGTGCGCCCCCTATATTTTTTTTGTCTTTCACATATTGCAATACTAAACACATCCACTGGACAACTGTGGTGCTTTCTGTTTGAAACTAAGCAGCCATTTTGTTCTAACTTTTGATATCCTCTTCAAAGTGGTCCGGAAGAAGGCTCCCTGGTGGACACAGACCAAAAAGGACCCCTGTGCAAGAACAATAGATGGACCCTTTGCAGTCCTAAAGCTCATCATGATGCACAATTCAACCTGCATTGGAGGTAGAAATGGGTCCCCTTAAACCTTGCACCAATGATCTGTCTGCCTCTGAGAAGGCTATCTATCCTACCCTTGCTCCACCTTAGAAGAGCAACAGATGGTTTGCCACTCCTACCGCTATACAAAATGGCCCTAAAAATGGAGTTTCACTTTTGTTACAAGAACCCCCAACAGTTTGCTCATCATGGCATATTTGGCAACTGAAACCACTGGCAATCTGCTGTATTGTGTTGCACCAACTGTTCCATTTTTCTACAGTGCCACAGTATAAAACACTTGCTATAAAATACAATATTCTCTACTAATCATTGGCTCAATGACTTTACTGCATACACTCCCTCACTATAGAGCACAAGAAACAGTCAGCGGCCAACTTTACTTAGGTCTTGGTAAGGTCAAGGATGGGTTCTCCTCATTACCAATGCAATTGTAAAGGTCTCCATACACATTACATTATAGTTTGTCGAACCTCACCCATCTAATTTGTATGGAGGCCTATCCACTATATCCTCTGATTGATGATATGGAGGTAAATAAGGATCAAACAAGGTAAATTCAAACACATGATCATAATATCCTCCAAATAGATATGCCTCTACTTGATGTATCTGACAATAGCAGACTTCACCCGCTACATAGAAAACACACTTATCTCAATAGGAAGTCTGAAGAGAGAGAAGTCTCTGGATTTGAGTTCAGCCACCAGCTATCTTATACTCTTTAGTAGAGGTGTCAGAAAATCAAAAAAATGCTGCTGAAAACATCAAAAAATATGGTGTGAATCAGCTTTCCCCCCTTTGTGACACAGTCAGTGTTGGCATTATTACTGCAGTACATTTTGTTTATGCCTCTCCACACCACTTTAGGAGTACAAATTTAGGTGTGGCATTTTAGAGATGAGCAGACACGTGGGCGTTCGAGTTTCGGGGATTCAGCCGGACTTTAGATAAAGTTCAGTTCTGAACCCGAACCTAATGGGAAGTCATTGATTGGACAGTTCTGTTCTACATCCACATACAGTCGGCCATAAACAAAGCACTTCCGGGGGAAGGGAGGGGGGGTTTTGTAATTTTTTTTTGTACACAGTGGTTTACTGGGTAATGTGCATAAAGCATTTCCCAAACTATCGAAACTGAAAATCTTTGTAAAGCCTGTGGTTGGTACGAACATCAAACTTTAAAGTCCAGGTCTGCACATCTCTAGGGATGAGCTAACCTGAATTTAAAGTTCAGTGTTCGTATCGTATCCGAGCACAGACTTTACAAAGATTTTCAGTTTTGGAGTTCGGGTGCTTTACATCCAATAACGCTAACTTTACCCCCAGTGTGAGCCGATCAAATACTGCAAGCGGCTCACACTGGGCCGAGCATCGAGTATACCGAGCACAGTGATGCTCACTCCAGTGATTTACATAAACCACTGGAGTGAGCATCACAGTGCTGGGTACACTCTGTGTTCAGCCAAGTGTGAGCTGCTTGCAGTGTTTGATTGGCTGCACTGGGGTATATTCAGCGTTCTCGGATGTAGTGTGTACCAAAAAAAATGCCAAAACCCTGTCCTCCCGCCCGCAGAAGTGCTTTGTTTATGGCTAGCTGTATGTGGGTGGATACCTGAACTGCCCAATCAGTGACTTCCAATCAGGTTCAGGTCAAGTTTGGGTCTAGAACAGAACTTTATAAAAAGTTCAGCTGAACCTCCAGAACCCAAACGTCCACGTGTTCGCTCATCTTTACTCATATCTAGTCATGCACATCATATCAAGTCAGCACTCACCACCACTAAAAGAATTACTTCATTACCCTCATATCCTCTTGCCTCACACCCCAGGCAGTTATTCAAGATATTTAACTCCATTTAACTCCCTCCTCCGACCCCACTGCCCCCTCCTACTTCTCGTATCTCTGCAGAAGACTTTGTAACACCACCAACAAGATTGAACAGATCAGACAAGTCTTTGATACCCAACCACCACAACCCTCTGTATACCAGACCACTCGCCACCCCCACTAACCCACCTCCCCTCCATCACTGAAGGAGAACTTGCACACTTCCTCTCCAGATCGCAGCTCACCACTTGTGCACTGGACCCCATCCCATCCCACTTCCTCCCCAGCCTCACCACCACACTTATCCCAGCTCTAACCCACCTCTTCAACCTACCATTAACTTCTGGTACCTTTCCTTCTGCATTCAAACATGCAACAATTACACCTATCTTGGCATCACTGACCTTGCCCTCTCCTGGATCTCTTCCTACCTTTCCAACTGCACATTTAGCATCTCCCAATCCCACACGACCTCCTCACCCCATCTTTCTCTGTTGGTGTCCCTCAAGGCTCTGTCCTGGGCGCCTCCTTTTTTCAATCTATACCCTTGGTCTGGGACAACTCCTAAAGTCCCATGGCTTCCAGTATCACCTGTATGCTGATGACACTCAGATGGCCTAGATGTCACCTCTCTCCTGTCCAGAATCCCAGAGTGTCTATCAGCCATATCCTCCTTATTCTCTTCTCGCTTCCTAAAACTCAATGTAGATAAACCAACCAAACTTATCATCTTTCCTCCATCTCACACACCTTCCTTACCAGATCTGTCTATCACAATAAATTACATCACATTTGCCCTGTACCTGAGGTCTGCTGCCTCGGAGTAACCCTTGATCTGCCTTGTCCTTCAAACTGCACATCCAAGCCCTTGCCACCTCCTGACGCCTCCAACTCAAAAATATTTTCAGAATTCGTCCCTTCCTCATCCCTCAACCTACTAAACTACTAGTTCATGCCCTCATAATTTCCCGCCTCGACTACTGCAACCTCCTCCTCTTTGGCTTCCCTGCTAACAATCTTGCACCTTTCTAATCTGTCCTTAACTCTGCTAACTGACTAATCCACATCTCTCCTTGCTATTCCTCCACTTCTCCCCTCTGCAAATCCCTCCACTGGCTCCCAATTCACCAACGTATCCAATTCAAACTACTAACATTGACTTACAAAGCCGTCCACAATCTGTCCCCATTATACAGTATATCTCTGAACTAATCTCCGATAGCATCCAACTCGTAATCTTCGATCCTCCAAGACCTCCTTCTTTCCTCCACATTTGTCCATTCCTCACCTGCCCCGTATCCCCCATTATCTGGAATTTTGCACCCCAAAATGTTTGACTGTCCCCCACACTCGGAACCTTCAAGCGGAACCTGAAAATCCATCTCTTCAGAACAGCCTACAGCCTGCAATGACCACAGTGCCACCTCACCACCACTGGACCTGGCGCTCCACCACCATCAGACTTGATGTTCCACCACCGCCAGAGCAGACCCAACCCCAACCCGCAAGGGCAGGGTCTTCTGTCCCCTCTGTATCAGTCTGTCACTGTTAGTTTGTTCATTGTATTTTTAACATGTTTGTATGTAATCCTTTCTCATGTACAGCACCACGGATTCAATGGTGCTCTATAAATAAATAATAATATCTAGTAGTTTTGTATACTTTTGTTCGAGTAGATGAAATAAAGGAATGTTTTTATTAATCATTCACACTAATTCTTTAGTTGAAGAATAACTGTTGGTTCAGTGGTTAGCGCTATTTCTTTACAGCCAGCGGTCCTGGGTTCAAATCCCATCAAGAACAACATCTGCAAGGAGTTTGTAGGTTCTCCCCATTTTTGGGTTTCCTAGACCCCCAAATCAAGTAATAAGTCATTTACATTGTAAGCCTCAATGGTAACAGTGATGATAATGTCTGTAAAGCACTGCAAAATATGATGGCACTATATAAACAAAGCAAGATATATAAACCTTTTAATTTTTATTTAATAAATTAATAGTAGACTTGAAAATAGGAAACTTTGTAATCTATCTTAAGGTAAGAGACACACTGAGCGGGATACTGGAATGCATGACTCACCCGGAACGCTCGTCCCCTCTCTGGACAGGAACACGTCAGCTGCATGTACGGGCTTCCTATGGAGCTGACCCACCCTGCCAAGAGAGGGGTGGCCGTTCTGGGTGAGTCATGTGAGACTCATGCGAGTATCTCGCATGCATCTCGCTCAGTATGTCATTGGCCTAACAGAGATATCCTAGTCTTATTCTGGATAACATAATTTGAAAGCCTATTAAATGGTTAAAAATAAGGAAGCCTTCCACAACCATCAGGAGGTTAAACACCTAATCGTTACAAGACAACAAGGCCCTTAATAATCTGCACCGTGGAATAATGGAAGCCTATAAAGATGTGGAGTCGAAAAACACTGGAAAATTGCACAAAAATGTATATGTAATATTAAAGATGGCTGGCACACCTCTATGTTGGGTGCTAGCTGAAAAATACATAACGTTACTAGATAAATATCCGCTGCACACAACATCAAAAATTCTAGCGAGAAAAAAAGCTAATGGCTGACATGTATTAATGCACAGTGTGAACTGGAGCAAAAGGCACAGTAGAAAACTACTCAAAGCTTATGTAAGGACTAATATGAGAACTTAGCTGATGTGATGGCCATGACATCCAAGCCCGGTAACTGCGGCAAGGTCTCTCATTCTACCGGGTCCTACTCTAGTCGCCTTATGTCTGCAGTGTGAACTTGCGTGTATGGGTATATGCCACTAAATGCAATTAAAACCTGCTTTTAAGGGGTAAGAGACATTGCCGCGGTTACCGGGCTCGGATGTCATGGCCATCACATCAGCTAAGTTCTCATGTCAGCCATTAGCTTTTTTCTCGCTAGAATTTTTGATGTTGGTGTGCAGCGGATATTTATCTAGTAACAAAAATGTATATGTTTTATTGATTTATTAATTTATATGAAATTGCACTCGATCCAAAAATGGGAATAGGCTTACAGATTATGGGATAAAATCATCAGGGAGCGTTTGCTCTTGCTATTCTCAGTTTACTAGAATGTAGAAGAGCAGATTATAGGTGATCACTATTGATGGGTCGAATGATTTTGTAATATGGGACAGATTATAAACCTGCCCATGATCCCAAAAATATTGCGAAAAAAATACAATAAGTATAAAAATGGTTAAAAAAATATAAAAGAAGTAAACCATGATATGTATGGGGTTTTGTATTCGTTAATGCCTGCTGTGCGTATTGCCATCATACCAGTTCGATTAATTTGTAGCATATGTAGATTTTTATGCAGGCAATAATGGGTTAAGGTGATCCGGGTTGAGATACATCTTAGTTTTCTAATTAAAAAATTCAGAACACATAATTTTATAAAAAAGTACACACAACCTTCTGCAACAAAATAGAATCACATTTTTCCCGCTATTCTTTGTTACATGTTCTTTTTGGTTGGCACATTGTTAGCTGATGAAAAAAATCTTTGTGGATATTTTTAAATACCTCTTTTTAAATTGAGTTGCTATTCACATAAATCTACAAATATTCAATTATGCTGAGGCCCAGCTAAGGGTTGGATAGCGGCTTGTTCTCAGAACACCGGCAGCTTCTTTGTTTGATCATTCTCTCTTGTTTTTCATGGTGCTGTGCTTTTCTGAGTGTAGAATAATTTTTCTACATTATTTTTTTTTTTAGTATTATATTATGGAATACAATATTGTGGCACATTGTATTAGTTATGCAGTGATACAGTATTTATTAGCATTCATTAACTCATTCACCGATATTGGATGTGGTTTCCAAACTTGCATCGAATGAAGGTTGTAGACTTGATTGGTTGTGTACCTAAAATGTCAAATATAGACTTCTGAGACACTGCCACCTTAGCAGCTAGTGCCAATAAGGCTGCTTTCACATCACTTCTTTGTGCCTGTCCTGGGATCAGACTTTGAAAGAGGATCCCACGGACAGGCACGGATCCACACAGGATCCCTGCAATCGGATGGCAAATAGCCATCCAATCTGATTCTATGCAGGATCCGTGTGGTTCCTGCAGTCCCCTGTCTTTCCCTGCTGCTGCCTCCTTCCCTTTTTCCTATTCTATTCTGTGCCCCCACTATTCTATTCTGTCCCCCCTGCTCCTCTATCCTCATCTAATCCCTATCCTGTCCCCTGTCCTCTTCCCTGTGTGTAAAAAAAAAAAACAACTCCTCCCGGAGCGTACATCCCCTGTCACCGGCTACCACGCTACAGCACCATCAGGACTGAAGGACCTGTGATGATGTCACATAGCCGGTCAGCTGACGGCTCATGTGACCGGCTCTGTGACATCATCACAGGTCCTTCAGTCCTGATGGTGCTGCAGCGTGGGAGCCGGTGACAGGTGATGTATACTTCGGGAGGAGTTTTTTTTTTCTTTTTTTACACACAGGGAAGACAAGAGGGGACAGGATAGGGATTAGGTCAGGATAGAGGAGCAGGGGGGACAGAATAGAATAGCAGGGGCACAGAATAGAATAGCGAGGGCACAGAATAGAATAGCGGGGGCACAAAATAGGAGAGGGAACAAGATGGAGGAGGCAGGAGCAGGGAAAGACAGGGAATACGGAGCCGACATTGGATCAAGGTGAACTCGGATCCGATGTCCATAGGCTCCCATGCTGTGGGCACTCAGATCAGCCTCGGATCAGCAGTGATCCGATGCTGTCCGATTTGAGTCACGGACACAAAATTGTAGCAGGCTGCGATTTTGTGCCCGTAATTAAATCGGATCGGATCGGATGGTTCCAAAATTGGATGCCAATAGTGGCACATCCGATTCCCATAGGGGAACATGGGATCCGATTTCGGATCCGATTGTATACGTTTTGAAACGGATACAATCGGATGACCGAAAATCGTAATGTGAAAGCAGCCTAACACAGGTATAAGGAGAACAAACCAAAGTAAAAGAAAGGGAACAAAAAGTGCAGATACGGTCTTATCTGTGAGATACATGTGACACATTAGAGGTATCAAGGCTCACCTTTAATGGCTGTGAGTAGTCACAGCCACTGTAAAAGCATATCGCAGCCTCAGTAGTCCCCAGCAAGGAAAATAAGAACCAACGGTAGTTGAAAGGAGTAATGACCACACTGTCAGATTTCAGAAGACATCAGAAGTCAAGAGAAATCAAATGTTGAAATTATTAAAGTTGTGGTTTATTTGTCAACGCATTTCAAGGCTCTCAGGCCCCTTCCTCAGGAAAAAACAGCATCCAGCAATGAAGGAAGGGGCCCCTGAGCCTTGAAACGCATTGACAAATTAAAATAAGGGGTTGTCTTGGATGAGCTATCCTGGTTCCTAGAGGACTACCTGGACCGGGGCTTAGCAAAGAGCAGTACCCGGCGGCATTGCTGAAGTAATCCTTGAGTAAACCAGGTACAGAAGCTGTGTGTCAGACTGTTTCTTTCTGTGCTAAGCAGCCGGGCAGGCCGCAAAAGATCTGCCTCAGTACCACCCCATCTGCGTCTCCAGCCAGAGCACCCTAACGGCCTACCATCGCAATAGACTATACCGGTTGCCCTGGGGAACCGCTCCACCATTGGGGAGTGATACCACCTTAGCTGCGATTCCATAATCCCCAGAGGTCCTGCACCGCAGCGTCGGCCATCAATAGCCGAACATCACGGGTGGCGTCACGACTTCTACCTCCAAACCCATAAATCCTGAACTTTTATTGACACCGCCAGGGTCATGGAGCCGGGTCTTGACCCCTGTGTCTCCCCAACAGAACTGTACCCCAGTTCTGAGTATCCCACAGCCCTGGGGGGCGTGTCACTTGAAGCGTGTCGGCATGGGAGGTGAGTGTAAGATTTTTAATTTGAATAAGCCTGGAAGGGAATGGTAATGTGGCACCCCAGAGTCCGGTTGCCATGATGGTCTTGCCTCCCTAGGGGAACAGGGTCATGCTTGGAAGCAAGGTAGTGTATCTACACTAGGTTACCCACAGCACACAACACCTTCCTGACTCCAAACCAGAAGGGGGAGCTCTAACCCAGGTTCAGGGGAGTCTTTACTATAAATTCTGTCTGGAGGCAGGGTTAGTTCAGTTCATACGAGGACTGTAAAAGACATCCTGCGGACTGGAGCAGTGTCAGGCTTGTCCGAGGATACTCACTAGCCAACGTGAGGGACTCATGATCAAGGGTCTGAGAAGAGGAAAGAAGTAGGCCTGGGGAGCGGAGCCTGTTAACCTCTTCACGACCTATGGCGTAGGAGGACGTCATGGGTCGTGTCCGGGTGTTTGATGTGAGCTCCGGCGTGGAGCTCACATCAAAGCCCCAACATCTCAGCTGATCTCATCAGCTGAGATGTCTGGGTAACAGCACTGATCGGATCTGGGATCCTCTCAACAGCGGGACCCAAGGGGGCCCCAGAGGGGAACGCTCCGTTCCCTGCCTGCATCAGAGATCCCCCGATATTGATGAAGTGACCGGTGGTAAGGCCGCGGGTGTGTGTGTATGATCTTTCTCAACAGAATCCCCATACTCAGGTTTAACCGATAATAACGTTTCTTTACTGGCAAACATGTTTATATCACAGTCAACCGAACTATATGCGCACTGGTATATATTAGAGTCTCTGAATCTTCACTTCTGCCGGGTACGCAGCAAGAAAAAAACACAACAATGAAGGTATCTTTCCCTAACTTTCCCTAAAATCACGTACCAGTCTATCACAGAAGAAGATGTCGCTCCCACATAGTAGGCCTGGGGGTCTCCTCAGTCTTCTTCTTTGGTCTCCTTCCGCAGGTAACAGAATTTTTGTTAGTCTCTCTCTTTGTCCACACCGATCAGCAGCAGAAGGGAGATCACAACAGCACAGAAGTCTCCCTTATGTCGGTCACGGCCCCTGCACATGCTCTCTGGGTGCTCGGCGGGCAAGGTTTTGCAGAGCGGCCAGAGTCACAGCACCAAAGTCCAGTGGCCCAGGATCAGTCACAGGGGCTTCTGCGGGATGATTTTTCCGGCAAGGTGTAGCAAAGTAGTCCACTTTGAACAGACATCCGCAGGCAGATCTTCTCTGGTTCAGCTCTGAATCTAGACTGCACTGTTTCTCTTTCTGGGTAAACAAAAGAGAGGGTGGGGGATTTCCACCCTCTGTGATTGTACAGTCCACTAATGCCCCCTGGTGGACAAGTGCGGACTGTGCACGGTTCATTTCAGTGTCAATTTCAATAATACAATCTGAATTATTCACCTCATTACATTATCGCGGGATCTCCAGCAGTCACGTGACAGCCCGGGGTCTTGGCTAGACCCCGGATGCTGCCAAAGAGCACTTCCGGGTTGTGGTTGGCAGGCGCTGCCAACCACAACACGTCAGCGATTCTGGGAGATACTGCTGAGCTGCAGCTCATCGGTATCTCCCAGAAGCGATTGGACTGTGCAGCAAGGTGCCTCTTAAAGGGTCAGTGTAAAAATAAGAATTAATAAAAAAATAAAGTTTTTAAAGATCTGTAAAAGACAACAAACATAAAAGTACAAATCACCCCCCTTTTCCCCCATTCACAATAAAAGTATTAAAAAAAAAAATACACATTTTTGGTATCGTCGCATTCAGAATCGCCCGATCTATCAACATATAAAATCAATTAATGAGAGCCCTAAACTGCGTAATGGAAAAAATGGTCCAAATGGCAAAATTACGTTTTTTTAGTCGCCACAACATTGCTATAAAATGCGATAACGGGCGATCAAAACAGCACATCCACCCAAAAATGGTATCATTAGAAAGGTCAGCTCATGCCTTAAAAAAATAAGCCATCACACAGCCCCAGATCCCGAAAAATGAGTATGCTACGGGTTGTAAAGCATGGCGCAAAAAGTGCGTTTTTTTTCCAAACTTCTGATTTTTTTTTTCACCACTTACATACCAGTAAAGGTATACATGTTTGGTATCTACAAACACGTACCGACCTGAGGCATCATACTGTTAAGTCGTTTTTCTACGATATAGTGAACATGGCGGCTAAAAAAACTCAAAAAATAAACGTGTGATTGCACTTTTTTTGCAATTTCAACGCACTTGGAATTTTTTTGCAATTTCCTTGTACACTAAATGGTAAAATAAATGATTGCATCTGAAAGTACAATTCGTCCCGCAAAACACAAGCTGTCATATGTCTATATTGATGGAAAAATAAAAAAGTTATGGCTCTTGGAAGCAGGGAAGCAAAAAACGAAAATGAAAAATGAAAAATTCCTGGTCATGAAGGGTTAATAGTTCACCCCAGAGCAGGGCACCAGAACCGGACACCGGGGTCCGAGGTTGCGCGGGTGCTCTAGTCCCAGCAGACAAAACCAGAGAATGGAAGATTCCAAGTCTCCCGGCCATCACAGCACCTTAGCGGTACAGCAGTGTAGGAGACCCCAGGGACAGTGGTCGGAGAAGTGGAAGCCGGGAAGGGCTCGAGCTGCCTGCCATACCAGTGAGAGACTGTCCAGTAGATGTAAAGGGTCACAGCTTAGCTTCAGGCAGCCAGGACCAGCAGGCCGAGGCGCAGCAGGGAGGCCTCAGAACCAGCAGGGTGAAGTGATACCTAACTTGCTTCCAGGCCACCCGGATTCCTAAGATCGACTGTGGACTGTACCCTGACGTTTGCTACTACAGTAAAGGTAAAGGAAACGATCCCTGCGTGTCTTTCAGTTCTGCAGCAAACTGAATCCTACACCCCAACGGCTTACCATCGGCATAGACTGTTACGGTTGCCCCAGGGAACCGCTCCACCTGTGGGGAGTGATAACACCACAGCTGCTCGTCCATCAGCCCCACAGGTCCCGCACTGCAGCGCCGGCCCAATAGCCGGATACCACAGGTGGCGTTACGACACCTATCCCCTAAATCCTACCCCCCAGAAATTTTCAAAATTGATCCCCAGGGACATGGAAGCCGGGTCTCGACCCCTGTGACTCCCCGAAACGCATCAAAGCCCGTTTATGAGTGCCCCACGGCCCTGGGGCCGGTCAGTAACATAGCTATAAATTATAACATCAGTAAAATAACTTTAGTTAAATATGTTTTCCACTACTAATTTAACCCCTTCTCATATGACATAACTTTTCTTAATAATCATTTTCCTAATATGCTTTTATTACCTGCCGTTCTCCTTTAAGCTTACATCTGTGTTGCTGATTTAAATGCAATGGAACTGTGGATAAAAAGGAGCGCACGTAGTGTTTAATCCTAATAAAAATCGGAGATAATTTACTTGCTTCGCTCACCGGGGCAGGTTGTGTGACACAACCAGTTTTGATCGCTTATATGGCTGCTGCAGAATCCACAAACCACGTGAACCCCGCGGCAATAATCAAAGACAATGGACATACAAGTGGACGTAGACCGCGCTGCCAAGAGAAAGAAAAACAAGGTGGTGTATATTCAAAGTGGTGGTCTTTATTCATCCGACATGTTTCAGAGTGTACTCGTCACTCCTTCCTCAGGGAACCAACAAAGTTACAAAGATCAACTGAGACATCGAGAAAAGAAAAGAAAAACTGAAATGAAGCATGTGATCATGTCAAGGTTCAAGGGGAGGTGTGGTTACCATTGTATCACTTACACCATATACGGTACTTTGTAAACGTTCTACGGCATATTACAGTAATACAAACAAGCAATGACGATAGAATAAAAGGAAACACAAAAGAATAATTATATAAAAATGAATTCAAGATTTTTTTTTTCATGAAATAAAAACTGCAGAAACAAACCTGTGATGGATTCCACATATCTACAAGTGTGTGTAAGGGTGCTTTCACATTAGCGTTCCCCTCCGCAGCGTTCTGCGGAGGGAGCCGCAATGTACGCGCAGCACCGCAGGTCCCTATCCTTAGAATGGGAGCGCACAGTGCTGCGCTTGACTGCGCATGACCGTGCGCACCCATTCACTCCCATATGTGATCTGTGCGCAGGCGGATGCCCGCGCACAAATCACCCAGTCTTGTCCGCACAAGAAATGCAACATGTTGCATTTCTTGTGTTGATGAGACTGGGTGATTTGTGCGCGGGCATCCGCCTGCGCACAGATCACATATGGGAGTGAATGGGTGCGCACGGTCATGCGCAGTCAAGCGCAGCACCGTGCGCTCCCATTCTAAAGATAGGGACCTGCGGTGCTGCGTTTACATTGCGGCTCCCCTCCGCAGAACGCTGCGGAGGGGAACGCTAATGTGAAAGTAGCCTAATGGCCATAACAATGTAATATTCAAGAATGGTGTGATTAGCAAAAGACATTTAGAATATGTGTATGATGAAAAATTGGCGTAAGTGAGACAAGCTTCAAAGTATGGGCAGATGGTCATTGTACCCAGGCAGGCTATTCCCATGCTACTATATGGAGGAGGGTGCTGGAGACACAAATTATTTAAATACTTGCCCCTAGTTTAGCACCTGGGACAGTCATACACCAGTAATTGTGACATTTTAATCTACTCCGTCCTGTAAGCATGAGTCAAGGACAAGGTGTGTAAAAAATGGGTGACATCATAGTAAGGTGTTCACAAGTGGGGGTCGCCTGTGCTGATTGTGATCCAGAATTAATTTCTCCTTCCCTCAAGGAAATTGAAGATAACTTTACAGTGGAACAATTAAGTATTTCTGTTATTTCCCCCTTTTTGTTTTATAACAGGTTTGCATATTTGTGTGTTGTAGGTTTTATACCTAGTCAAATATTTAAAGCTGAGTGTATGTATGTATGTATGTGTGTGTATGTGTCATAGCTCAACCTACACCATGTAGCTCCGCCTCATCCATATAGCCCTGCCCCTTCACAGCTCTGCCCCACCACATAGCCCCACCCACTGTGATGTCACAATAGAATGTAGAATGTCTAATATATAAAGTTGAGTGTATGTATGTATGTGTCATAGCCATGCCTGCTCCACATAGCCATGCCCACATCACTCAGCCTGCATCTCTACATATGCCAGCCTCCTACACATAGCCCCTGCAGATTATGAGGAGGGGTGGAGCTATGAAAGGGTGGTGCTATATGTGGGTGGCACTATGAAAGGGGTGGAGCTACCTGGAGGGGTGAGCTATGTGTAGGGGTGGAGCTATGAAGGGGCAGGGCTACTGGGGAGATACATACACACACATACTGTATGTTAGCATACATAGCATATATGGTTGATATTGCCATACATGGGCAATATTTCCGTATATGAGCATTACGACCATATATGGGCATTAAGCCCAGGCAATGCTGGGATCTACAGCTAGCAAATATATAAATTAACCCTTGCAGGCTCACCCCACGTCACATGCTGAGAAGAATATACGTGACAGGGGCAAACATGGGGGTTGTCCTAGTAGTGGAGAACTCCTTTATGGTGTAGGGAAACAGCATTATGGTTAATCTTATTTTTATTGAGTTTTGAAAAGCAAAATAAGAATATACATACATTCAGTTGTCAAATTGGTAAGAAATAAAACAAATCAAAACAAAGTGATGCTATGGTCATTGAAATAAACAGTCATAATCCGGTAGCACCATTCTGGTGACTGTTTAGCTGAGTCACAGTTAACAATTCAAAATAGGCAAATAACAATTATACAATTAAATAGCTCTTCTTTGGGTGGAGAAATAATCTAATCACTAGGAGACGCTGATCTCACCCCGAAAATCAAAATTCCTTTGCTACTTCCACTGGGATTACCCAGTGTTTAAAGTATAGCCCTATTAACCTAGTTACCATAAGGCTCCTACAGGCTCTAACAATGCCTGGGATATCAATAGGGGAAGCTGTTACCCAGAAGGCTTCTCGTATCTATAAACAATTAGTTATTAGTACTGTTCGGAGTACGCCGAAATCCAGGGGGTGCTGGGTGCTGAGAAAGAATACGTGAACTGATAAAGAGTAGGTATATCAGAATATAGAGGGAAGGGAAAAGAAAGATGAAGAGAAATCAAAAAGAGGAACAGAACAGGGGTAAGAGGGGCCATGTAATGAGAAAGGTATGGTAAGGGAAGGGAGGAGGGTACATGTTACTCAGTCTCTCCGTCCACCAGGGGTCGTGTCGAGATGTCTGTATCATCCAGGATATTCTTGAAGTCCGCAGACTCCTGGAAAATAATCCAATCGAACCAGATCCTCGAGAATTTGTCACGAGATCCCGATGCCTCCGCTGAAAGCTCCTCCATTCGAAAAATGTCCATCATTTCCCTGGACCAGTCAAGCAAGGATGGAACCCGGGTCAATTTCCAGAACCTCGGGATCACAGCCCATGCGGCCGAGACACAAAAGCGAAGAATATCTTTCTTTTGGAGTCCAATAGGGCCAGGAAAGATAGATAACAGAGCCGACTCTGGGCAACATTCGGTTCGTTTACCTGTTATCTGGGTGTATGCATTAAATATGTCAGACCAAAACCGCCGGATTCCCCTGCAACTCCACCAGATGTGTAACATTGTACCTGTCTCTTCTTCGCATCGCCAACATGTGTCAGAGGTTCCAGGGAACATGCTCCGAAGAGTTGTCGGACATAAGTACCATCTAGTAAGCAACTTGTAACTTCTTTCTTGTGCAGCACAAGCGCTAGCTAGTTTATGGGTAAATAGAAAGCATTTCCGCCAATCACCATCTGAGATGCTGTTCCCCAACTGCATGAGTGGTCAGCTGCGTACAGAAATGCTCTGTATTGGAAATATTCAAACCACTTAAGCTGCCTCGTGGGATCTTTGGATTGTAGTTCTGCCAACGAGGGTAAATCACCGTCGGACAGGGTCTGGCCCAGTCGGGTATCGTTCACGCTCTGCCAACATAAAAATCTCTGTCTACCAAATCCAAGAGAGAAAGATGGACTGGAGAAGAGGGGGGTCAGAGGGCTAAGGCTGTCATCTGTGAGGAGACTTCTCATTACTGAGTGCCATATCTTTAAGGTTGTACTAGTCATATCTGTCAGGGGTACAACATCCGTAAGGTCTCTAGGGGAGATCCAAAGCAGATGCTTCAACAGCGTCCCCAGACCCTCTTGCTCCACCTCCACCCACTTCTTAGAAGATGCATTGTAGTGCCAGTCCAGGGCTCTAATGAGAGAGGAGGCCAGAAAATACATCTGCATATTGGGCAATCCAATCCCTCCCCTGGACTTAGGCAAGGTGAGAATATTCATCCTTAATCTGGGTCTCTTGCCCCCCCAAACAAATCTGAGAATCTTAGAATGCAGTTTGGCGGAAAAAAAAACCCTATCGTACTGGACAGGAACTGTTTGGAAAGTATACAGGAGTCGGGGCAAGCCATCCATTTTGATCACATTTACTCTCCCAAACCAGGATAGTTTTAGCAGTCTGTAAGAGGAAAGTGCCAGTTCCATGCTATTCAAAAGGGTCTGATAGTTCAAGTTGAATAATTGTTTAAGATCCTTCGGTATAATAACTCCTAAGTACTTAATGGACTCTGCCTTCCACTTAAACGGGAACTGTTTAGATAGATGAGAAACCAATTCACCGGGCAGAGATATACTAAGTGCCTCGGTCTTGGTACAATTCACCTTAAAGTTGCTTAATTGTCCGAACCGATCAAACTCCTTTAGAATAGAAGGGATGGAGATCATGGGCTGTGAAACGTATAATAAGAGGTCATCGGCAAATAAGGCCAATTTGTGATGACTCTGTCCCTGCTTGATCCCGTGGACACTAGTATTGGTCCTAAGCGCCGTGGCTAAGTGTTCCATTACGATAATATAAAGCAGGGGTGACAATGGGCATCCCTGTCTGGTATCATTAGGGAAACAGCATTGATGGAATTTAATGAAGGGCCACAACTGAAAAAATGTCCCTGTTATGGCAGTGGAAAAGGAATGTGTAGAACACTGACTCAAACTGATGGAGTCAATGTCAGAGGCAGCATCATCCTGCTGTGAATGATAAGAGTTGTCACATATTGCATAATGTCCTCCACTAATACAAAAGAGGACAATTGTGACTTGATTTGGCACTACTGGTTCCAGTGATAGTGGTAGAACTGTTGCTAATCGCGGTTTCTATATTCTTATTGATGCTGACGTTTTTTCTCTTATATATAACCGGACTCTATTTATAGGCATTGCTACTTTTTTTTAATAAAAACTTTATTTAAATACTACAATAAACATTTTTGACCCACGATTCCTTCTTATCAAAAAGGCACTTCCATAAAATGTCAAAGGGAACCCTTGTACATAAACCACTATTAACCTGCAAATATGGGGTACTTCTGCAGGATAATAGCATTCTGAATATGCTTGGTGCCTGTGTGGAGTCCACTGGGACGGGGTACTTGGTACCGGACAGGGGTACTGCTGGGGATATCACGGCGGTCTTGGTCCGGACCGTGTCCCGGGTTTCACAATAAATGGGGGGGGGGAATATTTACAGGGGAGTTTGTTGTGACGCCACCCACGGGTTGTGGTCAGGGTGACCACCGCTGCTGCAGAACCTCCGGGGATGATGTTTGGCAGCTGGAGATGGAATGGCTCTCCGTAGGTAGAGCCTGGTTCCCCGGGGCAGTAATAGTTAAAGTCTATGATGGATGCTATAGATGTTGCAGGATAGGGATGATAGAGGAGCGATGGCTGCTTGTGAGGGAACGTAGGGGCTGAGCACAAGGGTCACACAGACTCACGGTTTTGAAGTTTTCCAAGACTTTACTGGTGAGGGTATTTAGTAGAGCACTGTTCATGGAGTCTGTACCGGGGCCGGGTTGCTCTCACCCTGACCAGGTCGTCAGCTTCCCACTGCTGCGCTGTGTGTGGCCCTGCTGCTGCTTTAGCTGAGCTGCTGGCACTGTTTCTCCTCACAGGTACCCCCTTTGCTAGGCAGCTTGAGTTTTTCCGTGTGCTTCTGACCCCGCCGTGTTGCTTTGCTGAGGTACAGTGTAGAACTACAACCTCCAATATCCCGGTGTTTTCTGTGCTGCGTGTTTCAGTCACAGTTTCGGATCCAGTATCCGGTCTGTGCGCTCCTCCAGGGCGAGTTATGAAGTCACTCAGTCTCCCAGATGTGTTCCTTTGTTTCTTGCACTCCTTCCCTCAGACCCTAGCTAGGCCTGGAATCGAGGAGCAGACTGTAGAGAAGCCTGAGGCAGCCTCTTTACACTACAGTCTCTCTTCCTCAGTTCTCCCAGGAACTGAACTAACTACTTCCTCTTGACCCAGAATATATAAGGGAGCTGCTTTAGCTCCCCCTTCTGGTCTAGAGGTGCTAGTACAGTGTCCAGTGTTGTGTGGGGAGTTAACCCTTTGTTGTTGTTTCTGTGGCACATTAACCTCTGGGGTGCCACACCTGCATAGAGAGCCCTGCTACCTGGAACAAATCAACTTTATTCTTCCCAGCAGCGTTCAGCTTTCAGTCATAGGGTGGCACCGGTGTGGCTTCAGTCACCGCTCGGTGTATGGTGAGCATCAACTGTAACCATTCGCTCTGCACTGACTGACAGCTAGCTCTAATGCCAGCGTCAAGGACGTGGTCACAGCTGCCGCTCGCTATACACTGTGCGTTGTCTGAAGTCACCATCCCAATGGCCAAAAGCTGATGGGAGGTAATTTAATATTCTCCTGGTATTGGGACTCTCCATGCAGGCACCGGGCAGGTTCAGAATGCTATTAACATGCATGTTAACCTCATATCTACAGGATAATTCTGTTTTTTTAACATGACAGATTCCATTTAAGTAAAGGCCAAAAACATTACAGCAGCAGCAGCAGCAGCAGCAGCAATAAACCACAGTATTGGTGCAATGAGTAAGTATGTCAGATCATATTAATATAACAGGTGTGCAAACAATTATCACTGTTTGTGACAGGCACACTTTGTGACACTGCCAAAGAGTTCAATATTTTTTTCCCTTTCAGCAATTTTAATGGCAGATAAAGGTAAAATACGTAATTGAATTGCAACAGCAGCATTAAAATCCCACAGATTAAGTAAGAAGCTAGCATAAGCAAGCTATGTGGCCCTTTCTTGCCCTGCCTTATACACTTTATATATGGCTAAGCTGTGAGCTGTAAAGACCTTTCACTAATCAGAATCACCATAAATGGCTGCTGCATTTCCTGCTTTTGCTTTAATACAGACTATCATGGTCCCTTATGATGGACTGAGCTATACTATGTGATGTGACAGCTGAAAAGCATTATAGAGACGCACGCATGGCTGCAATTGAGGTCATGTGATTATTCCCTGGCTGATGCAACTTCTGCAATGGCAGAAATAGTGACAGGTATAGTACTTGATTTTGAGGTATGTAGTGCCTATCACCAGGTCACCAGCCTCCTCAAAGAGGGAGACTAAAGTCCCCGGCAGACCCCCGCTGCTGTCGCAGGGCTTACGCACACTGCACAGGTCTCCTAGGGAGCACACCACACTCTCTTTCTTCTTAAAGGGCAGTATGTGTGCGTGTCGGTCGCAAGGACCAGGTAACTCAGTAGCTAGGCCAAAGATCAGTCTATGCTAGTCATGCCCAGCAGCTGTGGTCCTAACGCACATAGAAAGA
Source organism: Allobates femoralis (assembly GCA_033576535.1). Lineage (NCBI taxonomy): Eukaryota > Metazoa > Chordata > Amphibia > Anura > Aromobatidae > Allobates > Allobates femoralis. Next base: position 48,399,332 of record JARQOC010000008.1, on the reverse strand, counting down.
GATAGTCTAGGGATTAAGTTTTATTTGTGATGGAGTTGGAATGATCAGTCTGATTTGGCTTGCACTGCAGACAATCCCTGGAGTTGGGTGGTATAGCAGCATAGATGGAAAACTCTTGCCATCTAGGGCTGGCCCCAGGAAGGTTGTGAGGGTAGTGGTGGTAGGTGTAGCAAAGAAATCAGACAACAGGAACCAGTATTTTGCTTTACCTTTTTACTGCAAGTCTGTATAGGTTCCAGGGTTGTTCAACCACCACCAAGTGTGTGGGCTAACCACTCTGATGAGAGTTTCACTTCTCTGCTCAGTGGTAATGTAGAGCTTTCTGTTATATAAAATTCTATCCTGGGACACAGACTTCTTAAAGCGTGAAACTTTCATCTGCCTAAACTACTCTCCACCTCAACACTCTGGCAGCACAGATACTGTGAAGCCACATGCTTGGCTGCAATAGTTATCTTCTGACTGATTTCTGTTGGTGAAGATGTGGAATCAGTGCTTCACTGTTGATTGCCCAAATCACACAAGTTTTCAGCCTGCTACCAGACACTGCAAGCCTGGGTGGCCTAAGAGCTGAGCCTTGCACAGACCAAAACATATGCTCTGCCATTAGGAGTCGCGTCCTCCATTACTCTCTTCTTCTTCTTCACTTCACACTCTAACTAAGCACCTCTTCCTCCCAGGGACAGTACCACACCCAAAACAGGTAAAAGTGCATAGCTTCAATGAGGGCGTGAGTATAAATGTGTGGATGCTTGTTATACAGCATAGAAATAGAAACTCACAAGAAAGCTGGTAATACACATATATGAAACCCTTTTGTGGAAGTCAGACGTAGGGGTGCCAATAGGCCCTAATTGCAGAAATGCTTCTCAGCCTGTGGCTGAGAAACACAGTGTATTTAAGGCACCTTCCCTCATTGGTAGGTGTCTGGGTAATGTGGGCTATTCCAAGGGACATGTTGCTAGTTGTGAAGTCCCCATACCAGTTTTCTGTTCCTGTCCCTGTGCTTTTGTTCCCAATCATTTAACCTGTTTCTAGTCCTAGTGCGGGCCTGCAACTGCCTGTATCTACCAGCCATCTACAAGCCTGCACCTGTATGCATCTGCCGTGCCGTAAATATACTAGCCTGCCCCTTCCATGCCGTATACTAGCCTGCATCCACCTGCACCTGTCCAAGATTCGCTGTGCTGTCTAGTACCCACTTTCCCTGCCAGAACCTGTGAACCTCGCTACCTGCTTGCATCGGATGCTCTGGCTGCACCTACTCAGAGACTCTACCTGTCCATAAGAGCTGTCCCCTGGAGTCAGCTGTCATGTTACCAATACCCCCTGGGGTGGGATCTGGGGACTACCTACCAGCTTAACCTATCTCCACCTCCTGTGGCTTTAGCCGAAGACTGAGTGGTCAACCAGCTTTGCTCCTCCAGGTGGCGATGGGTGCCATGGCCCAGTGGGTCCTTCCCGACGCTCGCCCTCACCCTATGAGCGAAACATTGTGACTCTAAATTCCTAAAAATTCTAATTAGATTTTTTGCCGTATTAAGAATTCATATACTAGTGATTTATTCCCTATTAAATGAATAAAATTGTGTTCTGAATAGATACGGTAGATAAAGTTTTATTTATTTTCATTATCATGGATCATAATTATGGATTTTTTATTTATTAGCTGAAAGAATTTGGCATTGAAAAATAGTGAAGTCCCCTTCATGTTGTATGGAACGCTTTCACGCTCGATAACGTAACTTTAGCTTATTATGCTGTTCCTCTCCACAGAGGTCCGCTACAAAACAAGATCATTCTTGATTTTCCGCTTAATATTATTTCCTTTTTTTATATAACTATATATATCAAAAATCGCAACACAAAGAGACTAGATTATCAAGGTCTGAATTTTCATTATACCACTGAATACTACCCATGAACAAAACAAAATAAAAATACTAGGAATTGAATATATATTAGTTAAACTATAACAATAAAAATAAAAATTTCCCGAAAAAGCACACGCTACTTTTGGGTTTCATTTTAAAACAGAAAAATGTTTGTCTTTGTATATAATAACGTATACGTTACTTCTGTTACAAACCTTGTCTTCTGCAGAACCTCTTTCTGAGTCGTTCTAACATCAGAATATATTTAAGAACATTGCTATTGTTATTATATACTGCATATATGCACTTAGGTCACCATGTAAGGCACATTTTGGTTTTCAAATTCAGAATTAGAGGCAATATTTTAATTAAGAGGTACAGTAAGGGGAAAGTTTTTCTTTCGACACATTGTGAGGCATTTTGTATTAAAGGGGCACTCCGGGGAGATATAACATGTTTGTTGGTTCCTGCACTCTTTTACTATAATGCTGAGCTGCCTATTACACTTGTATAATGTTTAGAACTTATATAAATCAATTATTCACTAACTGCTCCTTACCCTTCACCCCTGCCATATGGGACAATACATCACGCCAAATTGTGCAGCTCCTTCTCCCTCTGCAGTCTGGAAACAGACACTTCCTCATTCAATCACATGGGCATGATGTCACAGAAAGGCCTATATTGTGAAAATCTCTCCAGAGAGGAGGTGTGGTCACACCCCCTGCTCTCTGTACAGAAGTAGATATCCAGATACCAGTTCAGTGTAGACCTTTTATCACATCACGCCCAAGTGATTGAATGAGGAAGAGTCTGTTGTGAGAAGAGCTATTAAGCTTGAGTAAAAGATGTGGATTTGAGTCCTGCGCTGCCGAGCAATAAAGGAAATATACGTAATCTTTAGAATGATTTATTGGCCAACCGTTTCATAGCATAATCGCTACTTCCTCGGGACAACATCCTCGCACCGCCTACAGACATATAAATATATATAGAGAGAGGAGACGAGCTTAAGCTCACTGCAGAGGGTCGGGGAAGGGCTGCACAATCAGGCGTGATGTATTGTCCCATATTAAAAGGGTGATGGGTAAGGAGCAGCTAGTGAATAAGTTGAATAAGTATTTATGTGCATTCTAAACATTATACATGTGTAGTAGACAGCTCAGCATCATACCGTAGGAATGCAGGGATGAAACAATTTTTTTTTACATCCCCAGAGGTCCCCTTTAATGGATGACATCTAAGGTTGCAAATTTCCTCTTAAGAGAGGGAGAAAACTTCAACTATAGTTTCACCTATTGGAAGTAGCATTCCTAAAAATCAATATCAACCCTTTAACGAGTCTAAAGGCCCAGTTACACGCTTCAATATCGTTTAGATATCTCTAACGAGCTCATGAGCGCTCGGTCGCTAGGACATCGTTTTGACATCATTGGTGAGATGTCACACATATAGATATCGTGCACGACGCACCAACTATCCAGCGAGCAGCTATCGTTCGTACAACCCAGCGAACAATACTATTCACTGATGTGAATAGGAAAAGTCGTTAACGACATCGTTATCACGGTGTCACACACAACGATGTCGGTTGGCTGATTGAGCTGTTGTCTGAAACATGTTCTCAAATCTGCAATGATTTATCGTAGTCGTATCTCGGTGTAACACGCAACGACGTCCTAACGATGTCACTTCAATGACTCCAAACCCGTGACGTTTGAGCGATATCGTTCACGATCTCGTACCGTGTAACTGGGACTTTATTATATGACATAGGATAAAAGCCAAACCAGAGTCTCAGTTTGCAGACGAGTTTCCATGTCTTGTCCCTCATCAGTGCAAAGCAAGAGTTCTGATTTGGCTATATGAAAGACGTCTTAGTATGGTTACAGGAGCCGTCACACCTGGCGACGGCACCGGAGATGTCGGTTTACACGGGAGACACCTCTGGCGATGACCCGGCGAGCTGACAGGTGGCATCGCCGCCGGGGTGTCTCAAAACCCCAGCAGCGATGCAGTACAATGGGAGCCTGTGGCTCCCATCACCTGTTAGGTCGCCGGCGGCCGTTTACATGGGGCGATGTGGACACATCTCCCCAGATCGGCCGCCTGGTTTCACATCACTGATGTGAAACCAGGCGAGCACTCAGAGGCACCAACATCGCCCCTTTACATTAGGTGACGTAGGGGCGATATCGGTGCCGATAGGCCACGCCCATACGTCGCCTAATACTTCGTCGGTGCCGTCACCAGGTGTGACGGCACCCTAAGAAGTAATCCTAAATCTTATGGCATGGCTTGTTAAAGGTACAATGTTGAATTTTAGGTTGCACTAGAATTTAAGTCCTCTTCCTTTCTGAAGAGGCAATTTGCCTATCTAATTTCCCAGGGAAGCATTGTACGGCTTATAGGCCTCTTTATACTGACATGTCAGGTATGTCACTGTCCACAAGGAGAAACATTAGGGTATGTGCCCACAGAACGTTTTTGCTGCGGTTTCTGCATGCAGTTTACCATTGGTTTTATGGTAATTTATGCTAATTTGTTTCTGCGGTTGTGATTGCCATTAAAACCAATGTGTTTCACAGAAACGCTGTGCACACACATTGGTTTTGCAAGTGTCAAGAACTGTCAAATCCCTCCGGTTTTGCTGCGGATGGGAAAGAATGATCATGTTCTATTTTCCTGCATTTTTGCTGCAGTCAATGGAAAAAACACAGGAAAAACGCACAAAAAACGTATGAAAAACGTGATAAAAACGCAAGACCTGAACGCAGCAAATCTCCTGACAAGGACTTTAGGATCATTGGAACCAGTACTGCTTTTGCTGCGCTTCAGGACTGCTTAAGAAACGTCCTGTGGGCACATACCCTTACTCTTTGTAATAAGGCTGGCATATTTTGGGGACATTTTGCATTTAGTGGTCTAATGTGGGGTATTTTTTCATTTCAGTGTATACAGTGGGGTAATACTATTCAAGAGCACATTATAAACATATACAGTTAGTATTCAGGAACCTGGGGTTGGGTATGGTAATACTCAGGAGCACACGGTGGGAATATTATTTAGGGGCATATCATGGGTCATTTTATTCATAAGTATGTTGTAGGGCATATTTTTTTCAGGGGCACAATGTTGAGCAAGTTTTTGTTCAGGGGGATATAGTTTTGCATTTCTATTCAGTAATACAGATAACATAGTGATATCTTTTTGGGAACAGATAATGTAGTAGATGTCACCTGCAGTCCTATGTAACACCACAGATAACACAGTGATAACTCTCTGAGTACAGATAATGTAGTAGATGTCACCTGCAGTCCTATGTAACCAACCACAGCTAACACAGTTAAATTATCTCCTTGAGCACAGGTAATGAGGGTAAGAGTTCACCTGCAGTCCTATGTAACACCACAGATAACACAGTGATATCTCTCTGAGCACAGATAATGAGGTAGGTGTCACCTGCAGTCCTATGTAACACTACAGAGTGAGTGCTATGTGAATGTGTGTTATATTTTTTCTCAACTACAAAAAACGCACATTTTGCACAGCAGTATACGAATGTTATGGGAGAGAAAACAACACACGACACACTCTGGACACCCGCCAATATTTCTGGCAGAGAATCTGGGTGATTTGATATGCGCAGATGTGAACGTACAATACATGGGATAGTATTGAAAGAGAAGTGTAAAAAACCATGAAAAGTCAGTAACTAGAAAGCAATAGAGAAAAATGATATCAGTTGGTTCAACTGATGGCTTATAAAAAGGTGTCTCCTTAACAAGGTACCACACAAGAAACATCTAATGATGGGTAAAACCAGTGAGCTGTCTCAAGACCTTTGCAACCTTATCATTGCAAAACATACTGATGGCATTGGTTGCAAATAAGTTTCTAAACTACTGAAGCTTCCATTGAGCTCTGTTGGGGCCATAATCTGGAAGTGGAAAGAACATTATTTTACCATAAAACGGCACATCCGGGTGCCCCCACAAGATTTCAGACAGAGGAGTGAAAAGAAATTATCAGAAGAGTGGTCCAATAGCAAATCATCACTTGTGGAGAGCTACAGAAAGACCTGGAATCAACAGGTATGGTTGTTTCAAAGAAAACAATGAGTAATGCACTATCCCCCCATGGCCTGTATACAGGTTCACCATGCAAGAATCCATTGCTGAACAAAAAGCATGTTCAAGCACATTTAAAGTTTGCTTAACAACATATAGACAAGCCTATGAAATGCTAGGAGAATATAGTCCGGTCATATCAGAACACAATTGAATTTTTTGGATGCCATAATACACACCATGTTTCAAGGCCAAAAGGCATATCACCCCAAAAACACCAACAACAGTGAAGTTTGGAAGTGGGAACATCATGTTTTGGGGATGTTTTTCAGCATACAGCAGTGGCAAACGTCATATGAGTGAAGTAGGATGAATAGACAAAAATACCAAGACATTCTTGATAAAATCTGGATGATGAAGATGAAACGAGGGTGGACATATTAGTAAAACAATGATCCCAAACACACAGACAAGGAAACTCTCAATTGGTTCTACAGAAAGAAAATAGAGCTGCTAATATGGCCGAGCAGATCACTGGAGCTGAATCCAATAGGACATTTATGGAAGGAACTAAAGCTCAGACTTCATTAAAGGATCCACGGGACCTTCAGGATGTGAATAGTGTTTGGTGTGGAAGAATGGGCCAAAATCCACCTGAGATCACAGCAAACTTTGGAGCTGTAGACACGTGCACCTGTGGGCATATACGGCTCTGCCAGTGAGAATGTGGCAGCTTACCCATAGAGCACGACACCCCTGATGACATACTGATGTATAGAAACGCGTTGGAAGAATGTCTGAACACTGAATGCTGCCTCGAGTAATGGGGGGTGATGTCAAGCTGTATAGGACACATTCCCGCTATGAAAACTCTGGTGGTAATGCACTCCTCTAAGGGTACCGCCACACCTGGACACTTCATCAGCGATTTCATAGGCGTCGCAGGGGCCTAGTGTAAAGGGGCGACAATGAGGCGAAAAATCGCCTTAGAGTGATCGTCTGGTTTCGCAGCACTGCTCTGAAACCAGGCGAGCACTTTGGGGCGATGTGTACACATCGCCCCATGTAACATGGCGATCGCTGATGTTACAGGCGATGGGAGCCAAAGGCTCCCATGTTACAGGATCGCCGCTGGGGTTTGTGGACACCCCAGCGGCGATGTCGCCTGTAACATCACCGATGCGTCGCCGGAGGTATCACCGCGTGTACAGATGCGATGGCGACACTGGCGGGGCACCAAAAATGTGCGCGCTCCCGCCCGTCGCCGCCGATATCTCCGGCGATGTGGATAGGTGTGACGGTACCCTAAGAGCGACTGAAAACGTTGAGATCGTTCCAGTCTGGTTAAAAACATGAGATAGACAGAATCTTTCTCAAAAACTTAATCTTAGCTTAAACCACATAAGGGATCGTTGAGATCACAAATTTTGATATTGAATAGTGACTCAACTTGTGAAAGCTACTGAGTTAACTTCTTGTAGATCGTGTGGTCTTAGTATCTGCTCCTGGGCTCGCTCAACACTTGTGTATGGGTTCAATTGAACCATTTTAAGCCTTTATAATTAAGAGCTATGGCCACTTTACACATCCCGATATCGTTCCGATATTGGATCCAACGCTTTTTCTGGGCAGAATTCCAAGATCGCATAGGAGATGTTACACAGCGCGATATCGGCAGGCAATGCAACAGCGATATGTACGCCCCCTTGTACGGCCGACCCAGGAACGACCATTTAACATGGGAGAGAATAGGGGATGTTGTACTCCACATCGTTGTGGGGCTTTTACACAGCATGATCCTGCCACAACGCCCATCCAATATCGGGCCGTTGGAGAGCAGACTCATTTGATCCCCGATATCGTTTTGGCATCGTTCGTGCATCGTATTGGACATTTACACCATACAACGCACGAATGATATCGGGGCCAACGCACGAACCATGTGACTTTTTACCGGAGTTGGACGCCGATATCGGGACGTGTAAAGTGGCCATTATGTTTTAGGTCTTTATTATTTATAGGTCACTGGTTGTTTAATCTGCCGTGTTGTATTAAAATCTACCTGAGCAATGCAGGTGACTAGTATCACCATATAGAAGGCGTTTGAAGCTTCATAACCAACGAAGGCTTTTGTACAAAGTATTAAATAAATTTCAGTAATGTGTTCAATACTTTTTCTCTTTGTCATTATTACACACTAGCTGGGTGCCCGATGCACATGCATCGGGATTCTAGAAGAGCGAGTCTCTGACTCGCAATGGCCGCTTCGCGGCCAATGCTTCGCTCTGCTAAGGCGACTCGCCATGCCCGCTGCGCGGGCATAGCGAGTCGCCTTAGAACTGCGCGGCCAATGCTTCGGGCGTATCCACATGACCACGCTGACTCGCAGCGCGAGCGGACTCAGAGGGGCAAAAAACCCATTCGCAATTATATAATAGATATCTTATTTGATTTGATTTCTTTGCCGGGTGGATTGGATGGGTTGGCACTGACATCTGGGGAGACATTCATGTCAATAGCTGCTTCACAGATATATTATATTTGCAATGCATAAAATCATCAAACTGTTAATATTCTTGACATTCCAAGATTATTTCAAATATATTCGTGCAATTAGGAACGGAGGGCTGGAACTCTGAATAGGAGCGAAGCAAAATGTTAAGATTACGCTAATCTCCATCTAATGCATCGGCATCATTTTACCGTATGGCCATGACCTCAATAATAATACGCTGCCATTTTGAAGAGCCGCCACCAGCTATTGTAATATTTCTTATTTTGCATAGCTTTATGCCAGGAGCGAGGGAAGGAAAAAAAGAAAGGGTTTTACATCTTTGAAAATCAGCAAACCCTTTTTCCTAGTGATTCTACATAAACCTAATAAAGACTCTGAACTTTAATTGTTTTATTAAAAAAATAATAATAATGAAAGAACAGACTAAGAATTGTAGACTGCTACCGTACTTACCGTCTGAAGATACGGGAATTGTTACAATCAGATAAAACAAAGGATGATCAAGGAGTTTCTGAAGTATAAAATGCAAGACAAGATAAAGGACTATGTTCTATATTGTCTCTTTGATTTAACCCTTTGGCACAACTCTAATCTGGCTGTTTTAACTTCTATACCAGTGATTGACACAAAAGCAGAAAAACAGTTAATAGTCCCCCATAGTTATATAAACCACACAATAAAGTTATTATGTGTTTAAAGCTGAATCTAAAAATATATATTATGGAATTGCTTCTTTTATATTTATTCTGCATTGATAAACCATTCCAAGGGTTTTCTTATCATATTAATAAACTGACCTTTAGAATAATTATATTGGGAAAGATTCAAGGGTTACCCAAACTGTGAAAATGATCAACCTGTCCGCATCATAGGCAATAGCCTTCTGATCAGTGGGGGTCTAGACCATGGTGTACATTGCCTTATGGAGAAGCCGGGCTATGCTTCGAAACGCGTAGAATAAACCACCATGTTCTATATCGATCGCTTTGAATTGGGTTCTTTGGCAGCAGCGCAGATTTATTACCATCTTTTCCTGATATTGGGAAAAAGTCAAGGGTTACCCAAACTGTGAAAATCATCAACCTATCTGCACGATGGGTGATAACATGCTGATCAGTGGGAGTCTAGACCCTGATATTAGGAAGGATCAAAGGGTTACCCAAACTGTGAAAATCATCAACCTATCTGCATTATGGGTGATAACCTGCTGATCAGCGGGGGTCTAGACTCTGATATTGGGAATGATGTAAGGGTTACCCAAACTGTGAAAATCATCAACCTATCTGCATGATAGGTGATAACCTGCTGATCAGTGGGAGTCTAGACCCTGATATTAGGAATGATCTAAGGGTTACCCAAACTGTGAAAATCATCAACCTACCTGCATGATAGGTGATAACCTGCTGATCAGCGGGGGTCTAGACCCTGATATTGGGAATGATCTAAAGGGGATGTCACACGCGTCAATATCGCTGTCAATGTCGCTCGTACGTCACGGATTTTCAGTCGCTCAAGCGACGTAAAAGTGACGCAGGAGCGACATTGAAGCGTGTGACCAAGCGATGCAACCAGCGATATGTCGCTGATCGCCGATCGCAGGTTTCACTGCCAGATGTAAAACCTGTCGCTCATCGCTCAGTAGACCCTTTTGCATCGCTGCGTGTGACACTAAACTCAGCGACGTATTTTCTATTTTGACAACGTACAAGCGACTAAATAAAATCGCTCGCAAGATGGCGACATCACCGCATCGCTGGGTCATATTGACGCGTGTGACATCTTACCTGCGATAATTCCACATCGCTCAGGCGATTAATAATTTGTGACGCATGAGCGATATCGCGGGCGACATTGACACGTGTGACAGGCCCTTAAGGGTTACCCAAACTGTGAAAATCATCAACCTATCTGCATGATGGGTGAGAACTTGCTGATCAGTGGGCGGTCTAGACCCTGATATTGGGAATGATTCAATGGTTACCCAAACTTTGAAAATTATCAACCTATCTGCATGATGGGTGATAACTTGCTGATCAGTGGGGGTCTAGACCCTGATATTGGGAATGATCTAAGGGTTACCCAAACTGTAAAAATTATCAACCTAACTGCATGATGGGTGATAACTTGCTGATCAGTGGGGAGTCTAGACCCTGATATTGGGAATGATTCAAGGGTTACCCAAACTGTGGAAATTATCAACCTATCTGCAGGATGGGTGATAACCTGCTGATCAGTGGGGGTACCCACTTCAATTCCAAAATGGATCTTTGAAGAGCTCTGTCAGAATGGATGTTTGTCTCCCCGGATATGTGTCTCTACATCATTCATTGCCTATTGGACTGTCGAAGATATTCAAGTACAATGCTTGGTTTTCTCCACAATCCCTAACTCAATGCATTAAGCAGTTGGCACACAACATTAGGGGTAAAGATGAGTGAACCATAGAAGTTTGGGTTCTGTTGGTTCAGCTGGACTCTTTATAAAAGGTCTGGTCTAGACCTAAACTTGACCCGAACCTCATTGGAAGACACCGATTGGGCAGTTCTTTTCTCTGCCCACATACAACCAGCCATAAGCAAAGCACTTCCAGGGGAGGTAGGGCAGTTTTTTTTATACACACCACATCTGATAATGATTTTACCCCCACTGTGAGCCATTTAAACACTGCAAGCGTTTCGAACTGGACTGATCCCCAAGTGTACCCAAGCACAGCAATACTCGTGACCCGCCCCAGGGCCGTGGGGTACTCGGTTCCGGACGTTGATTCACGGGGGATGTCACGGGGGCCTGTGCCCGGTCCTGTGACCCTGGGGGTCGCTAAAAGTCAGTAAAAATAATAAAAATAAAAGTAGTTTGTGACGCCACATACGTTCTGGTATGGTTACCAGAGCTGCAGGTCAGACCTCCGGGGTGATGGTAGGGCAGCAAGATGGTTATGCTCCCCGTAGGTGGAGCGGAATCCCTGGGGCAGTTGTAGTAGTTTTTACACAGGGAGGCAGCTTACCACACAGCCTTTTTTTTTTACTTGTCTCTTCAATGCAGCAGTGTACGGCTCCTCCGGCGAATGAAATAAAGTATGTCACACCAGTCATTAACTCTGATCAGGTTTACTTGCAGTTCTTTAGGCAGGAAGACAGGTTACACAGTCTTTCTGGCCTGGGTAGTCACCAGGTAACCGTGATGATTTCCTCAGGACTCTCGGTGGTGTGCCTGCCATTCCCTACCGGTCCCTTCACTGCGCTCAACCTCTCCTCACAACCATGCAGAGCCTCGAGCCAGCTCCACTGGGTTGGGTGGGCAACTTTCCTTTAGGTTCCCTGACCCTAATTTGGTGTGCCTTTTCGAGCTATACGCCAGGATTTTGGCTGCAGAAGCTCCTGCAGAAGCTCGGGGCCTGCAGTTTAGCAGTTCGGGGTTAGACTCCCTAGAATCTGTCGAGCCCACTGGGACGAGGGTACTCGGTGCCGGACCGTGTCTGCTTCTGGGGAATGTCACGGGGTCCTGGTCCGGACTGTGTCCCGGGCCCTGGCAAATAAAAGGTGTATTTACAGGGGAGAATAGTCTATCGTGACGCCACCCACTGTGTGCGGCCACTGGTGGGCCGCCGCTGCTGCAGAACCTCCGGGGATGAATGCAATAGCAGCGGAGATGGAATAGTTCCCGTGGGCAGAACTGAATTCCCCGGGGCAGTGTTGGTAAAGTCTATGATGGAGGTGAATAGTGGAAACGGGTTAAGCAACACACACTCACGTTTTGTAGTTTCCAAAGCTTTACTGCGATGTTATTGCAGATTGCCACGGAGTCTGTAGGGGCCGGGTTTTCCTCCCACCCTGTCCGGGTCATCAGCTTCTCGTGCTGCTCTGTGTGTGTGTGTCCTGGCTGCTGCGACTGTCTCACTCTCTCTCTGTTCTGCTAGTACCACTTGGCTAGGCAACTTGAGTCCTCTGTGCGGTGCTGACCCCTCCGTGTTGCGTTGCTCTGGTATGTGGTGGTCTGGAGACTCCACTACTACCCTGGATTGTCAGTCACAGTGCCGGATCCGGTGTCCATTCTGTGCGCTCTTCTGGGGCGAGTGGGGATGGCACTCAAGCTCCCAGATGTGTCTCTCTGCTTGTAGTTCTCCTTTTCCTCAGACCCTAGCTAGGCCTGGAATCAGTGAGCAGACTGCAGAGAAGCTTGGCACAACTCCTTTGACACTGCAGTCTCTCTCAGTTCTCCCAGGAACTGAAACTAAACTACTTCCTCATGAGCTGAAGTATATAAGAGAGCAGGTTGTGCTCCCCCTCCTGGCCCAGAGGTGCTAGTGTAAGTCAGTGTGTTGTGGGGAGGGAACCTGTGTGATGTTACTGTGGCACATTAACCCATGGGGTGCCACAGATCTCTTTCAGTTACAATGACCTTCCCCTCCTTCATTCTTGCTTGTCTCTCTCACTCACTATCTGTCATCCCACTCATACCCTTTTTCTACCCACCTGACTCCTCCCACAGGACTGGGTCTTCCCTGCAGCGGGTTCACGGTCCTCTACTCTAGGGTGTGCATGAATGGGTGTTGTGAGAGTCCCTTGTCTACCATCCAAGTTCCGTTAGTCACAGAAATACCACACACTTTTATTTGGGTGCAGTACCCCTACATGGCGTCCGACCAATGGGGCGTCACACTCGCTCCAGTTGTTTGAATTTGTAAAGCACCCGGACACTGGCTTTTCTGTAAAGTCTGTGTTTGGTGCAAGCACCAAACTTTAAAGTTCAGATTACTCAGCCCTACTTGGGAGCATTTCAATACTCTGTTTTTGGGATTTTTGAGGGTCCCGAGTGGCAGGTGTGGACTGGTTCAGAGGGCAAGAGGGGCATATAACTCCCCGGGTCATTCACCTGCAGCTGTGAGGGCCGCCCACTGTGTGAGGTCAATACAAAATACATGGCTGCTCACAACTGTGCATGGTCATGTCTGCTGTACTGTGATGCAGCCGGGCCGGCACACTGACATGTTTACAGGCACAGTGCTGGCTCGGTCGCACCACAGTACAGTAAATACGGCTGCACTCAGCTTGCTATACACGGCCATGTCTGCTATGCTGATGATACACAGCATACCCTCCTTCCTTCCATGGAGGATCTTCAATCAATTGTATGGACCGGGCGAGAGACAAACCAAGAAAAGATGTGTTACCCACAGTCCTCATAAGTGACCCCCCAATATGTATGTACTAGATGGTCGCCCGATTCTAACGCATTAGGTACTCTAGAATATGTATGTCTCTTCCTGTCACCGCTCCTCCTGTCCCCGCTCCTCCGTCTCTCCTCCTGTCCTCTCTCCTCCTGTCACCACTCCTCCTGTCCCCGCTCCTCCATCTCTCCTCCTGTCACGGCTCCTCTATCTCTCCTCCTGTCATCGCTCCTCCTGTCCCCGCTCCTCCTGTCACCACTCCTCCTGTCACCACTCCTCCGTCTCTCCTCCTCTCACTGCTCGTCCATCGCTCCTTCTGTCACCGCTCCTCCTGTCCATGCTCCTCCTGTCACCACTTTTCTGGTCACCGCTCCTCCGTCTTTCCTCCTGTCACTGCTTGTCCATCGCTCCTCCTGTCGCCGCTCCTCCTATCACCGGTCCTCTGTCTCTCCTCCTGTCACCACTTGTTCATCGCTCCTCCTGTCACCACTCCTCCTGTCACCACTACTCCTGTCACCGCTCCTCCATGTCTCTTCCTGTCACTGCTCCTCCTGTCCCCGCTCCTCCGTCTCTCCTCCTGTCCTCCCTCCCTCCTGTCACCACTCCTCCTGTCCCCGCTCCTCCATCTCTTCTCCTGTCACAGCTCCTCTATCTCTCCTCCTGTCATCACTCCTCTTGTCCCCGCTCCTCCTGTCACCACACCTCCTGTCACCACTCCTCTCACTGCTCGTCCATCGCTCCTCCTGTCCCCGCTCCTCCTGTCACCGCTCCTCCGTCTTTCCTCCTGTCACTGCTTGTCCATCGCTCCTCCTGTCGCCGCTCCTCCTGTCACCGCTCCTCCATCTCTCCTCCTGTCACCACTTGTCCATCGCTCCTCCTGTCACCGCTTCTCCTGTCACCGCTACTCCATGTCTCCTCCTGTCACTGCTCCTCCTGTCACTGCTCCTCCTGTCCCCGCTCCTCCGTCTCTCCTCCTGTCCTCCCTCCTCCTGTCACCACTCCTCCTGTCCCCGCTCCTCCATCTCTCCTCCTGTCACCGCTCCTCCAACCAATCAGCGGCGCGGGATTAAAATCCCCCGTCAAGCCATGCTACTTCTCTTCTACTTCAATCAGCAGAGTGGCGCGGCTTGGTGGGAAATATGAATCCCGCGGCAACCAATCAGCGGCGCAGGATTCATATTTCCTGCCAAGCCGCGCCACTGCACTGATTGGTCACCGCCAGCAGACCAATCAGAGAAATAGCGCGGCTTGGCGGAGGTATGTGCAATACATTTGTATATTTAAGGCACAATACTAAATCTATAAAGGCTCGTTGAAATATGTGTTAGGGAATTTCATTTGTCTGTCCATATTTTAGGAGAAGACATGTTAAATTAACCCTTTCTTGCACCTTGACATTACTATGTCACCTAAGGCCTCCTTCACATGTACATGTTTCCATGATGTGTTGTACCTTTTTGTTCATGGATACCACACAGGTCCATTATCTATGGTGCTGCTTACATGTCCCTGTTTTTACATGGACCGGTGTGTCCGCGTCAACCACTCAGAGACACGTTGAGTTTTTTTCCAGGAGGACGATTGACAAGGTCCAATACAAGTCTATGGGTCTGTGAAAACACGTACAACACATGGATGGCATCAATGTGCCAACCGTGTACTGTTTGTGTTTAACATTGAAACTGTCACTATGACAGTAAGCAAGTGGCAATAGGGAGAATGAAACGTAATTGTCTCCCTGTAGCCAACTCTTTTCCAGCAAGCCTGCTAGCCAGGCATTAAATGCTATTTACCTTCAGATTGATACTACATCTGCAGCCAAATAGTGTTTCTTAATGTGATAGGTTCCCTTTAAAGAGGTGTCTACAACATTTGCAGAATTTCACTCTGACACTTAACATTCTGTAATGTAATAATAGGATTTTTCTATTTTTACAGTCTCAATACTTGTCACATCAACGTTCCATGTACAGTCTTTATAGAGACAAGCACTTGCCAATCATTTTGTCTTCTGCTTCTCTCATTGTTGGGTTCATCAAAGGAAAAAGAGGTTTGCTTGTGATTGTCTCTATGCGAACTGCATATGGAGCAGTGATGTGACGACTGCAGGGAGTACGGGTCCCGTCACACTTGGCGACGTTCCAGCGATACCGACAACGATACGACCTGATAAGGATCGCTGGAACGTCGCTACGTGGTCACTGGTGAGATGTCAAACAGTCAGATCTACTCAACGACGCAGCAACAATACGGCGACTCGTATAACAACCCCGGCGGTCATTGGGACCGTGTCACACAGCAGCTAGTCTGACGACTCAGACCTATGTGGCTGAGTTCTGAGTCGCCAACGAGGTCGTTGTTAGGCACACACCGATGCATGCTGCCCAGCGGGAGCCCAACGATCAAAAAATGGTCCAGGCCATTCCGACACGATCGGCGATGTCACAGCGGGGGCCCGGTCACTGCTACGTGTCAAACAGAGCGAGACCACTGGCGAGGTCGCTGTTGCGTCACAAAACCTGTGATGAAACAGCGATTTCGCTATGTGTAGGGGCTTTACTACACAGCCGTATTCTAACACAGAATCTGAAAATATATTTGAAGGCAAAAATGAAGTCTACAAAAGGTATTTTTTTAAAGATGGTGTTCAAAGGGGCCGCACTAAGTAACTTTTGTATATGTAGTGAGCTGGGTTATGGTACTGTATCTATGTAGTATGCTTGGTTTTGCTCCTGTATCTATAAAAATATAAAGGTTTTTTAGTCCACTCCGTAGAATAGAAAGTCCCAAGGACATGGAACCACTTGTACGATAATGAACAAGTGAAAAATAGAACTTTATTTTTTTTGTTTGCTAAAAACATGGACATCTCAAACAAAAATCAAGCTTATATGACATTGTTCAGAAAAAAAAACAGCTCTTAGTTCCTAAGATCATCTTCATTGTAACAAACAGGTTCATATAAACCACCGCTCTAAAGACAATGTATATAGATTTTGCCATGAGCTTTTTATTTCCATTAGGGATGGGCGAATCTACTCGCTAGGACTCGTTACTCGGCGAGTAGTAAGGGACTCGCAGGACTCGGTACTCGGCGAGTTTCCCAGTGATGACTCGCACGAGTCCAATGCAAATCAATATCAATCCTAGTTTTGTCAGAAACACTGACAAAACTAGGATTGCCATTGTTTGCATTAGACTCGTGCGAGTCATCACTGGCTACTGTGCCAGTGATAGCAGGGAGACTCGCAAAGTAACTGCTGTTTCTTTGCGAGCCGAGTCCAGTTGTCTTCTCTGTGCAGCTCCAGGGTCCTAGAGCCCACCTGCTCACAGAGATGATGTAGCAGTGCTGAGATTATTCTCAGTCTGCTCATTCCCTGTGCATGTAGCAGAGAGGACATCGCGTTTTGGACTACGTCGGACGGAAGAGGATTTTTTTAATTAAAGATGGAGTCCCTAATGGCTTTTTTTTTTATTTCAAATAAAAATTTTTCTCTGTGTTTTTTTAACCCTTTATTGGAGATTCTTAGTGGCTGGGTCAAACGTGGCCTGACATTAAGAATCTCGGGCTTAATACCAGCTTGTATAACAAAGCTGGTATTAACCCCTTTATTACCCAGCGTGCTACCGCCACCAGGGCCGCTGGAAGAGCGGGGTTCAGCGCCAGAGGATGGCGCTTCAATGAACGCGCCATCTTCTGGGCGGCTGCGGGCTGCAATTTGCAGCGGGGGGTGCCCAGAAAGCTTGGGCATCCCTGCGCTGCGGATTCCAGCCCTCAGCTGCTTAGCTGTACCTGGCTAGACATAGAAATTGCGCGGAGCCCCACGCATTTTTTAAAAATTATTTAATGAATTTCAGAGTCAGAGTCTCAGAGTCAGAGTCAGAATCTCAGAGTCTCAGAGTCAGAATCTCAGAATTTCATGAAATAATTTAAAAAAAATGCGTGGGGCTCCGCGCAATTTCTATGTCTAGCCAGGTACAGCTAAGCAGCTGGGGGCTGGAATCCGCAGCGCAGGGATGCCCAAGCTTTCTGGGCACCCCCCGCTGCAAATTGCAGCCCGCAGCCGCCCCAGAAGATGGCGCGTTCATTGAAGCGCCATCCTCTGGCGCTGAACCCCGCTCTTCCAGCGGCCCTGGTGGCGGTAGCACGCTGAGTAATAAAGGGGTTAATACCAGCTTTGTATTATCAGCTGGCCCTAAGCCCGAAATTTATGGCGGTCACGCCAATATTAGACATGACCGCCATGAATTTCTATTAAATTGTTTTAAAAAAAACACAACACAAAGAAAATTTTTTATTAGAAATAAAAAAAAAAAGCCATTAGGGACTCCATCTTTAATTAAAAAAATCCTCTTCCGTCCGACGCAGTCCAAAACGCGATGTCCTCTCTGCTACATCCCCTGTGTATAGATATAGATCTCTATGCACAGGGAATGAGCAGACTGAGAACAATCTCAGCTCTGCTACATCATCTCTGTGCACAGACATTCATGTCTGTACACAGGGATTGAGCAGACTGAGAACAATCTCAGCACTGCTACATCAGGCAGCAGGCAGGCTCTAGGACCCTGGAGCTGGCAGCCAGCACAGAGGAGACAGGACTCTTATCTGTGCGAGTCAGCGATTACTTACAAAGTAAACGAGCAATGCAAATAAATGACAAAACTAGGATTGCTTCAGGCTGAAGCTTCCGAGACACATCTGCGAGTTGTAAATCTCACACTACTCGCTATTACTCGCTTCCCCATTCATTAACATTGGACTCGCTAGACTCGCAACGAGTAGCGAGTCCTGGGCTCGGACTCGCTAGAGTCAAGCGATTCCGAGTAATTTAGGATTCGCCCATCACTATTTCAGATTCTCAGAGTATTCTCTGCCATGAGGCTCCATGTTTAACTTTAAGTGTCCAAAATGAGAGCATGAGAGCGATAACACCAAATGTAACGCACCTGCTCCCCATTCACAATTGAGACCTTGTAACACTAATGACACTGACACTATGGAGGGAAATATCTAACTGGGCACAATTTGCCCATCATTTAGGGATGTGCTCACTTTTGTTCACAATGGTTTAGATATTAATGGCCGTGTGTTGAGTTACTTAGAGGGCACACCGCTGTACACTGACTACTTTACAATGTATCAGTGTCAGATCTTCAGTGTTGTCACATGAAAAGATATAGTAAAATATTTACAAAAATGTGAGGGGTGTACTTACTTTTGTTCCCAATGGTTTAGATATTAATGGCCGTGTGTTGAGTTACTTGGAGGGCACACTGCTATACACTGACTACTTTACATTGTATCAGTGTCAGATCTTCAGTGTTGTCACATGAAAAGATGTAGTAAAATATTTACAAAAATGTCAGGGGTGTACTCACTTTTAAAATTTACTGAGAATTTATTTTTATATAGATAGATAAATACCGTAGATATAAGCTTTTGCTTTATAGCTATATTTTGTTATTGTTACTCTAAAAAAAAAACGTTTTATATTTGACCAAAGCTGTTCACGTAGTGATCACAACCTTTGGTGATTGCACAAGATGTTTTGACCTTGTCTTTGACTAATACATATATGCTTATTTTTTTCTTTTACTTAAAATAAAGATTCATTAAAAATAAGTAATTATTTTTTTCTTATTCATGACATTTGTAAAAGGATTAGTCTAGTTAGTCTGATTTGCTAAGCTTATGTCCAGTTTTAAATCGCAACTCATAGCGCTTGAATGTCATCCACTGGAGAAATTGTCCTAAAAGGAGAAATGTTGCCTATAATAACATCCCGTATCTTACTTCCAGTATATATTAGATAAGATATCTACCAGCAAGAATTTTAATCCAAAAATTCCAAAACTAGATTTACAGTCTCTTTCATCACTGAAGCATTTTGAAGCAGAGTGAAGGGTTAACCGTCTGAGTTTCCGTCTTGTTAAATGGCAAAGCGGAAACATAGGGGGTTTGAGCTGAGACTGAACTAAAATAAAAGCCTGGACGCTCTGGCCAGATTTTTCTGTATTTACAGAGACATTAATGACATGCGCTTGTTAATTAATTCTTGGCAACAGAAGGCAGAAGGCATTGTACGAGTGCCGGTTTTAAGTTGTTGTACGAGTGCCGGTTTAGAGTTGTTGTACGAGTACCGGTTTTGAGTTGTTCTCGTGAGAATTCATGTCCGCCATGTCACCTCTTGTCTTTGCTTGACAAATAAAGAGAACTTAGGAGGCAAAATGTGTTACCCACTAGACAATTGGATCAACCCATCAATGTCTACTTAACTAGTGCTACAGCGGCGATCATTGACCGGGCAGTAAACAACGCTTTGACTTTGTATATTTATTACTAAACTAATGTTTTTTTTTAATCTTTTTTTAAATTCTATTGTATGTTCGTATCTTATTTAACCTATCACACTTATGATATCTGTTTTCCGAGAATGCCAAATATTATTAGAATTCACTTAATGTGTTAGCTTTATGTGTTTACTAGGTTGGAAAAAATGACTGTAAAATTACTATAGAATCAACCTAAATTGTAACGTTGGTCGTTCTGTAAGTCCTTATATTGGAACTAATCTACGTGACGCTCTTTTGCTTGTTGTCTTGTAGATAAAGGAAAACTTTAAAAATGTACAAAAATGATTACTTTAATATTATTTTTTTAAATGAACATATTATTATTACATTAATTCCATGGCGCTTGACATGTGTAGGGGCAGACGAGAACAACAACGTAAAATAACAACAATTAAATCATACAGGTACAGTAGGGCACGAGGGCTCACAGTCTATACATATATAATATTGTAAATGGTTGGATTTTACAACAGCATACAACCATTTACAATATTATATATGTGTTTTTGTATTACATAACATTCATTTAAAAACATTATTTTCAAGTATTCATTGACCCAGTCCCTTTGTGTACAGTATTACATGGCTTGGAAAAAATGGAGTCTGTAAACATCTTCCTTCGTAACTCTTTACAAGCAACTGGCGTTACTCTTCCTCCAAGCCAATTACCTATAATCTCTTACCGACCACTTTGGATACTCGTTAATGCACAGAATACAAAAACAAGGAACACTGGGCTTGTCCGACAACTTTCTCAAATTGACCGTTACGTATGCTTTTTAAGGTTGAAGGTAGACTTTAAGTCCATCTAGTTAAGTTTAGAAACTCAAGAGTGCAATAGTTAAAAGTTCCTGTTCAACATAATCGTACATAAGAAACAAAATGATAAAAAATAAAATAAAATAATATCAAACGACTTACTTGATGTTTTCCTTTCGGTTCTTCTTCGGAAGAAGATTTCAATATTTCCAGATCTGGAGACGTTCGTTATCGCTTTCAAAGTGAAACTGGCAAAAAGCGAAGCTTGCATACAATATTTTAGTCTAATTGTTCCATCCCATTAAAAAGAAAAGAAAAGATAGCCTTGATTTATGTTATGGAGGGCACACACAAATCCTGTATAGCGGTAATGCCGTTAGCTGTGAATGCCTAAAGCTTAGAATCCCTTGTAATTATTCAGTTTTACATTATTTAGCTCATTGGTCCCTACAATCACGTGATCAGATGAAGTCGAAGA
Organism: Allobates femoralis; assembly: GCA_033576535.1. NCBI lineage: Eukaryota > Metazoa > Chordata > Amphibia > Anura > Aromobatidae > Allobates > Allobates femoralis. The sequence continues at coordinate 48,378,112 of JARQOC010000008.1, read as the reverse complement.
AAAAAAAAAGAAAATGTCTCTTAAAAAATATATCGCCTGCAAACGGCAAAATACAATTTTTGATAATTCAAAGATGGCATACAAAGTAAAATCTATAGAGTATAGTCATATAAATGCTGTATCTCTTACTTAGCGTACAAAAACATTAGCTCAGGAATAATAATAATAAATAGAATAATAATAGTAATTATATTTATTAATATTACTATTAGTTTTTTTTAATTATCGTAATAACTGTCATATTAGTAAAACTCCCATCAAGCAGTGAAGGAACCTGGCAGGAAGTGTTACATTTGCCAACAGCACAACTACAGGAGAATTGAGGTATTACACAACTTCTACTGAAAGTAACAGACTATTAAGAGTACAAAGACATATAGCTCAGGAATGTAATAATAATAATAATATTAATGAAAATAGTAATTATTATTATAATTATTTTTATTATTATTATGAACTTCAACTAGAAAATAGGAAGGCTCTATACCAGGGGTGGGGAACATGTTGGTAAATTTTTTTTTTTATCATGATCAATGTGATATTACTAAAACTCCCATCGATCAACCAGTGAAGGAACCTGCCAGAAAGTGTTACATTTCCCTACAGCACAACTACGGGAAAAGTAAGGTATTACACAACTTCTACTGAAATGAACAGATTGTTAAAGTACAAAAAACATTTAGCTCAGGAATATAGTAATAATAATTAAAATAGTAATTATTATTATTATGAATTTCAAAACAGAAAATAGGAAAGCGCTATACCAGGGGTGGGGAACCTTTTTCTTCAAAGGGACATTTGAAAATTTCTACCATCCTTCGAGGGCCGCACAAAATTATCACCTTGAATTATCACCACTATCAACTTACCCCTACTGGAGTGGCTGGAGCTGTGATGTTGGGTGATATTGATCATGTTGCTTCTCTATGGTTTTTCAAGGTTTGCTAGGGCCATAGACATCACAGGAGAGGCTGGGAGCATATACATCACTGGGGGCTGAGACTGGGGCATAGAGATCACTGGAGAGATGGATATAAAGAGCAGGCAGTTGGCAAAATGCAGCTTGGAATTTGCCAGGGGACCGCAGAAAAGGTCATCAAGGGTCACATGCGGCCCACGGGCCTGAGGTTCACCACCCCTGCTCTATACACTTACCCAATTAATAAAAATGCACTCATGTAATGTGGTGCTTGCTCTGGCTGGTGCTGTCAGCCAATATAATGAAATCGATGAAAGCTGCACGATCAGCCGGTGGTATGTTTAAAATGTAGAATTCTGTATTAGGACATATTTAAAATTCAGTAATGATGAAAGAACATCTGGGCCTAAGGGTGCAAGTTGCATCGAAACATGTCAGAAGTTCTTACATCATCACTGAATTTTAAATACTGTAACAAAAAGAAAGATGCGCTTTGAAATACTAAGACATACAATTCTGAATGCAAAATAAAATAGAACAGCATTATAGCTAAGGAGATATTTGAAAACAATTAGACAGCATATAAATATGGCTATATCCATAACCCGCCAAGTAGCCACGTCAAGGTGTATCTCTTAACTGAGAACCTACACTTTGTTGTTGCCTCTCGGTTAAAAAATTCCATTTGAATGAGCGAATATGAACCTGCTAACAAAGTATAAAATCACTTTGTGGGGAAAGGTGAATGTAATCTAGATGGGGAATAGAGAGGTGGCACGTTCACCATCAGTGTATCCTCTGTATCGGAGGGAGAATGTGCAGATTATTTAGCCAACTAGAGGACATCAGCCCAAACGCCAGGAACCAAATCCACTGGTCCATTTCCCCGTATTCCTGGGCAAAGATTTCCTAAAAGATACAACATGAGGAAGAGGCATCCGTGCAAGAGGAACAGGGCCGCACCATCCATTTGACAACCTGAGCCTCTTGCTCAGGCATCAAGAAGGCAGGGAAGCGGCAGTGCTGCAGGGGTTGGCGCCCTGCACATTGCATCCTCCTGTCTCCTGCCCGATGGTTGCAGCCGCCGCTGTAGGACACAACACAGCGCCAGGTAAACATCCCGCCGCCAGCGATAGCACCCCCCTACTCCCGCCACCAGCGATAGCAACCCGACCCCCCCCGCTCCTCACTCCCGCCGCCAGCGATAGCACCCCCCTCCGCTCTTTGGCTAAGGCAGTAGGAGGGTTAGTGCACCCCTGAAGAGGAACTGAAGGTAATTAATCAAAATATGTAATTACCAATGCCCAAAGCTAGTCCTCTCACTTGGTTTATCCTTTCCCCCTCTGGAAAAATTTGACTACTTCACAGTGGTAAAAGACCTTGAGTTCTTTGCACAGAAGTTGATGCTAAGAAAGCAGCATGGCTCTGAGACATCCTCATCAGCTCCTGATTTGAAGTCACAAACAATAAGAGACCTTAATGCACTATTAGATAGGAGTCAGGTTTATAAAGTGCCTAAAGTACCCATACATCAGCACAGCCGTTCTACACATTTACCGCCCTTAACCGGTTGTCCACAGATTGGTATTTTCCCACACTTGATTAAGCAAGATCTTAATAAATTACAACCAACTATGGGAAAGGATAATCTCAGTAGAGACCAAAGATGTGCCATCGACTCCCACAGAGAACTGAGGGGTGCTGTGATAAAACCGGCTGATAAGGGCGGGAATGTGGTTATCTGGCCTGTGCAGATGTATGAACAAGAGGTATACAGACAACTGAATAACACCTATTATTATAAGAAACTGGCTCAGAATCCAATGAGTATATTTAGGGAGGCTCTTAAATCATTGCTTGATGATGGTGCTGAAAGTCATGCCATCACTCCCAAAACGAGGGATTCACTGCTCCCCGACTATCCTGCGACAGTCACTTTTTACCTGCTGCCAAAGGTTCATAAGGACCACCTATCCCCACTGGGAAGACCCATAGTTTCAGGGATTGGGGGCCTTTGTGAGCCTATTTGCCAATTTGTGGACTTCTACTTAAAACCTTGTATGATCACACTCCCGTCATATATACAAGATTCTACAGATGTTCTGAGGAGACTTGATGGGGTGGGTTTGGATGACGATATGTTGCTGGTCAGCTGCGATGTGGAATCTATATACACTTCCATCCGCCAGGACCAGGGATTGAGGGCAGCAGAATTTTTCCTTAACAAGACCAAGATTGGTACGGTTTTGAAGGACTTTATTATCAAGTTGTTGAGTTTTTTTGCTGTCCCATAATTTTTTCCTCTTCAAGGACCGCCCCTACCTACAGCTCCAGGGAACTGCGATGGGGGTGTCTTGTGCACCCTCATATGCAAATCTTTTCCTGGGGCTGTGGGAACGGGATGTTATCCTTGAGACCCCTGGTCATGAGCGGGTGGTGTCTTGGATCGCTTTATTGATGATATCCTTTTCATCTGGCAAGGTTCCATATCGCAGTTGGAAGAGTTCATAGATCACCTGAACCACAATGAGCTGAATATCAAATTTACATGGAAATCCAGCTCAGTGGGGATGGACTTCCTTGATCTGGCAGGGGGCGTGTGCTGCTGCATCGAGGAGGGGCAGAATGGAGCCTGGGGCCCCCTTTTCAGTCCCCAGCCTCAGGGACTTCTGTATGTTATAAGTTATTTTTCTGCTGTTTTATAGGGTCAGATTTAGCTCAGAGAGGGATAGATAGGGAGCAGCTAGGAAGGTGCAGGGACAGGTAGTGATAGCGTAGGGGCTTAGATCCAGGTGACAGGTTCCCTTTATATGACTTCAGCACATCTGCAGCCACAGGACATCACTAGTCTCTCACACTGCTCTGGGGGGATTTTGGTCCACTCTTCTTCCAGTCTCTTCCATCATTCTGTGACTGTTGTGGGTCTCTTGTCCATAAATTTGTCAACAAGGATTTTCAAGAGGTTTCTATTGGGTTTAGATCAGGACTCTGGGCGGCCATTGCATTGGTTCAGTGTTTTTTGTTTCAAAGAAACTATGTTACCCGTTTTGCCATTTGACATGCGGCATTGTCCTGCATGAAAATTGCTGGCTGATTGAGTGCTAAATGCAAGTAAGGAACCATGTGTTGGTGAAGAAGGTTCTGATACACACTTGTATTCACTCTGCCTTGTAGCTGTATGAGAGGTCCAACCCCTGCAGCAGAAAACATTCCTCAAACCATGACACTTCCTCCACCACCTGTCACTGACTTCTTTACACTCTTTGGGTTCAGTCTGTCCCCAGTTTGTCGATGAACATAATGTTTCTCATCAAGCCCAAATAAATGAAACTTGCTTTCATCACTAAAATGAACTGTGGACCACTTCTTCTCTATCCACAGAACATGCTCCTAGCCACAAGTGAGTCTAGTCTTTTAATTCTATTTGCTAATGAGAGGTTTGGTCACTGCAGATTGGGCTTTCAGTCCAAATGCTCTTAAACGTTGTTACACTGTATAACGAGACAGATGCTTGCCCTGCTCAGTGCTGAACTGGCGAGCTATCCCTGCTCCAGTGTTGAAACAATTACCCATGGAGATTCTCTGCATTATCCTGTCCTCGCTTGCATTTGTCTTTTGAGGGCGACCAGCCTTCTTGGGGGACTTGAAAGAGTTTGTGATGTTGTAAAGATGCAATATTCTAGGAATCACAGACTTGGAATGACCACCTTCTGTTGCTATGGCTGATAGGGTGACCCCTTTGGCCGTCATCTGGACACCCTGCTGCGGTTGACGGTTTCAGCCACTTTGGAACAACACACTATTTTTGCAAACTGAGTGCAAAACTGAAAAGTTAGGCTGCCAGTTAAATAGGGTTTCTCAGATAATTAAGGAAATGAGCACGAATTGCCAGATTAACACCAATAACTTGCATGTATCTGAATGTGTTCTCTAAATATGATCAGTGTCTTTTTCATTTATCTCATTCACATTGTTATTCTGAGGTTTAGAATATATTCAATTTATGAAATAAGCTTACAATACTGATAATTTACTCAGATTAGGATATCTTCACATAGGACAACACCTTGTGTGTTATTCTTTAATTTTGATCGGCAGTGTATAAAGCAATATTTTGGACCTTAATTTGTCTTTTGTTAGGATCACATAAAATAGGTCAAATATTTATTTTCAACGTACCGTAAATATAGAAAAAGTGTGAAAGGATCGAATATACATACAGTATGTATACAATGCATTAGTAAAAAGGAGAATATGTGAAAGGCATGCATACATGTTTTTATTGATTGTGTCTTTAACCTTGTTTTATATATTGATACTTACAAAACGAAAATGCATTTTAGCCTTTCATTTCATTTTAGTGATTCAGAAATTTTTAGATCCAGAGATCAACAAATGACAAAGTATTTGCCTTTGTCAATTCAAGGTTTTTGGCTTGAACTAGATACTAGAATACTATACATGTCACAATATTACAAAGCTTTTGCAATATTGAACACTTTTTTCAAAAAATGTTCACATTTTAACCTTTTCATCACAGCCATTTTGGGCGTTGAGGACCATATTTTTTTTACATGGCGACTTTCTTCAGCAGACAAAGCCATATGAGAGCCAGTGCTTCCTTGATGAGCTGTGACTTTTATTGGCACCATCTTTGCTTTGTAAAGTGCAGTGGCGTATCTAGGTGGGGCTGGCGGGGCATCTGCCCTGGGCGCAGCAGGTGTAAGGGCCGTCGGGCCTCCTGATGCAGTGCCCGAAATGGGGGTAGAGGGTGGTGGATATATGAGGAGAATATTGGGGGGATAAGAGAGTGGGGAGGTGTATGAGGAACAAACTTGGGGGGACAGGGTGAGAGACTGTAAGAGGAGCAAACAGGGGAAGATGGTAGTTGGTGTATCAGGAGTAAATAGGGGGGAAAGGGTAGTGTGTGTATGAGGAGCAAACGGGGGTAGAAGGTAGTGTGTGTATGAGGAGCAAAAGGGGGGAGAGGGTAGGGAGTGTAAGAGGAGCAAACGGGGCAAGAGGGTAGGGGGTGTATGAGGAGAAAATGAGTGGAGAGTGTATGTGGATAAAGCATGAGGAGCAAACAGGGGGGATTTGAATTCATAGAACACGGAGCGGGGGTTGATGGTATGGACACAGTATGGGGAGGACAGTATGGGAAGCAGGGGGGTAAATTTAAGGATCCAGTACAGAGGGTGAGTGAAAGATGGCTACAAAACAATATGTGAAGTGAGGGTGGGGTGGGCAGAGGCATAACTACAATAGGTGTAAGGATTGCAATCGCACCAGGGCCCTGGAATCTAGTGGGCCCAAAAGTCCCTTTCTAGAAATGTGAGATAATGCGCAATAGGGTCTTATCTTTATACGAAAAGGATAGTGTAGATGATATATCAGAATCTGCTCACCTGGTCCGGTTGTGTATACCCACAACCAAGTATGAGCGCGAGGGGTCAGCTGCTGCAGGATCCACACATCCATGTGTCACCGCAGTGCAAGAAATGCTCTGTAGGACGATGTGTCGCACGATCCACGCTGCTGCCAAAGAAACACCAGAACACTGGAGTATCTGGAAATGTAGCTTTATTCCTTAGGAATACCCATGTTAACGTGCAGATAACAGATTAGTGCAGGAAGGGGAGTGTACCCACGCGCAGGCCTCGATACGTGTTTCGCATTAGCTTCCTCAAGGGGACTGTGTGGGGTGGGTGAGCAAGCTTTTATGTGTCCCTAATGGCATACTGGACTGCTGTAATATGGTGCATGTGTGCGGGCCCACAGTTAGAAGCATCCAGGAGAAGGCGCTCCGATGAGTCAAGGAAGGGAAGAACACTTCCGGTGACATCATATGTCCGGAGCTCCATCCCATGGATGCCTCCCTCCACACACATACTCAGTGAGACCACCACGCATGCGCAGCTTAGTTGCGGTCATTTTAACTCAGGGCTAACTAGAGGGCACACAATATAATTATGCATAAGCAAAAATACACATGCGCCCATTCTGCAGTCATTTTAGCTAAAGGCAATGATTTATACTTAATTTAATTCTCCACACCACATACTAAATCCTTTAAATTAAGATAATATTCACATTACCCAGTGTCAACTCTATAGCAATTGTAATAGTGTGCTTTCTGTTTATCTCCCTTAGATAAAATAAAAGGCTGACCCATAGCCCATATTCCTATTGTTTAATGGGGTCTGCAAGCGTGAAACCAAATGCCCCACTCACAGTGCATTCCCAGTAATTAGTGTTTAATAGGAGGGGTCAATCTAATAATAATGTACATCAGTATAGGGAGTATACATTACTGCACAATAACAACTAATGGTTTTACAGACATTAGGAAGTATACCAAACCATAAAAGACATATTGCAAGCAATAATGTGTCCAATAATGTTCTTTCAGTTAAAAATGTAGAGTGGGGAATTCTAAGTACACCCCAGACAAGATGGGCAACAGTTGTAGCCGGTCACAAACATGTTCGGAAACAAAAACACGCCCCCGGTCATTCCCCGCAAATAGATTATACCTGGGTGCAGGGGCGGGCTGGTGCATTTTGCCCCGGGAGGCAGTATGTTTTTTCCAGCCCTCGCAGGTGAGGAGCGGGGGGGTTGCTGTTGGTCGAAGTGAGGAGCGGGGGTGCTGTTGGACGAAGTGAGAAGCGGGAGGAAGGGGCGGACACTGACAATGCTTCCCGATGGGCGCATCCGATGGCGGCTGCTGAGATACAAGCAGCTGTGGCCGCAAAGCAGGGCCACCGGCCCGTTTATGTATGGGGGCGGCCCTAAATGAGGTCTGCCCCTGCCTGGGTGATAATGCAAAATGTTGACAGGATGTATATTACAAACTGTCAACATTTTGCAGCCTGGATACACATAGAAATTATCCAAAAAGCCCGGACAACCCCTTTAATAGCATAGAAAATTTATGGAAGGAGCTGAAACCCCGAGTTTCAAAGCGACAGCCTCAAAATCTTAATGATATACAGATGATCTGCTGAGGGGAGTGGGCCAGAATTTTTCCTGACGTGTGCACAAACCTCATCATCAAATACAAAAAATGTCTGACTGCTGTGCTTGCCAACAAGGGTTTTGCCACCAAGTATCAAGTAGTATCAAGTCTTGTTTGCCAGAGGGATCAAATACTTATTTCTCATTTCTTTATCAGTGGGCAAACTTACACAATCAGCAAGGGATCAAATAATTATTTCCTTCAATGTTGTATCTTTGTGGGATGTATAATCATTCCATAGCCAGCGCGTGGCTGCCTTGTGGCGTCTACTTTAGTCTGGTATTCATTTCCTTTTTTAATTCTTTTCTTATCCTGTCTTTCTTTCACAACAGCATCTTTACCACATTATATACCTAACAGAGTTGCTCCTTTTTTCCAAGGTTCAGACATTTTTCGACTCTCCTCTTAGGACTTCAGATATGGATGGAATTGTCTGATATACAATTTGAACAGTGGCGTAACTACTGTCTTGCGGGCCCCGGAGCAAGAGTGTTATGCCGGCCGCATGATTACCTGCTCTGCCTCCTGGCGGTCGCAGTCGGGGAGGCTGGAGAAACAGGCAGCAGGGCCCTCCGGGGAGCTCAGGGCCCCCCCCAGGTGACCTCTCGGGGGGGGGGTTGCCGGCCGCACGATTACCTGCTCTGCCTCCCGGCGGTCGCGGCGGCTGGAGACACAGGCAGCAGGGCCCCCCGGGGAGCTCGGGCCCCCCAGGTGATCTCTCAGGGGGGACGGGGGGTTGCCGGCCGCACAATTACCTGCTCTGCCTCCCGGCGGTAGAGCGGTGAAGGGGCGGGCACTGCTGAGCGGCTGCAGGAAGTCACAGTGTCACTTCCAGCAGTCCTCCCTCAGCCTCGGCGGGGGCGGCTGGAGACACAGGCAGCAGGGCCCCCCGGGGAGCTCGGGGCCCCCCCCAGGTGACCTCTCAGCCCCCCACCTGACGGTCACACAAGGTAGCTGACCGGCATAGCAGCGTAGCGGCACTGGGTCCGGGCCCCCACAAGCGCCGGGCCCCAATGCGACCGCTACGTTTGCTATGCCGGCAGTTACGCCCCTGAATTTGAACAATCTTCACAAGTGGATATGTAATAATCTGGGAATATACAGTATATACATCATTTAATATTGCACATATGAACTGTTTCAAATGTTGCACCTGCCGCAGGTTTGCAGTTCATGGTATATACCCCTTTTCTCCTAAATACCCTAATAGTATATACTAAATAATAAAAACAACATCTAATTAATATGGGAATTATGTTTCCATGATGCAAGCTGCAGCAATTAATGCAACAGTGGAATAAACATATATGTGCAAATAAACAGTCTGAACCATTGTCAGTGTAATGTTGTTATATCTTCTGTAGTTTGCTTGTGTCTCCCCTGTTTGTTTTCTGCCTAGTAACAGTGATGTAAGATAGAGGAGGAGCTGTGGCAGGAGAAGGGGGAGCTGGGAAAGGGAAGAGATTGATTAAAGTATGGCCGCTCGACTGAGCAGTTCAGCATATGTGTGTGCTTCTGGATTCATCATCATCTGCACTACAACACTACAATTGGCGACGAGGAAGCGTTCATTCATCAGCTAAAGGTATTTCAGTGTCACAAGATCATCAGTGCTCACCATGGCTTGTCTATCTGCATTCCCAGCTTTTGATGTGCATCAGTCCCAAGCAAACCTAGCAGCATGTTGGGATAAATGGCTGAAGCGCTTTGAGATATTTCTGCAAGCCATGAACATAGCCGATGATACAAGAAGGAAAGCCATGTTATTACACTATGCAGGGGAGCAAGTCTATGATATCTTCACTACTCTGCCTAACACAGGGGAGGACAAGGACTATGAGCTGAGCAAAGCAGCATTGAGCAAACACTTCTCCCCACACAGAAATGCAGCATTTGAAATCTTCAAGTTTAGACAATCAAAGCAATCAGCCACAGAAAGCATTGATGAATATCATGTCCGGCTACGGCACCTTGCAGCTTACTGTGAGTTTACAGACGTAGACAAAGAAATCCAAATGCAGATATTACAAGGATGTGTTTCTTCAAAGTTAAGAAGACAAGCACTCAGAGACCCTACTATGACCCTTGCAAAACTATTAGACACAGCACGTATAAATGATACTGCAGAGACACAGGCAAAACTCATAGAGAGCAGTGAGCCAGAAGCACCATCTTCTATAGCAAAGCTTACACAGAAACCACAAGTACAGGCGGCCACTTGTTACAACTGCGGTGGGTCGTATCCTCACCAGAATGTTTGTCCAGCAAAGGGTACAACCTGCCATAATTGTGGAAAACGAAACCATTTTGCAAAAGTGTGCAGATCTACACCGCAGCAATCTGCTCGTCCCACAGTACAGCCCAAGTCACAGAACGTCCAAGCACTGCAGCTTAATGACGAGGCTCAAAGCACTTACTTATTCTCAGTGACTGAGGAAGGATCTCGGGCTGTGCACATGATTAACAATCCAAAACGAGTCATCCTCATAAACGGCAATCCAGTGGAAGCCCTGGTGGACACAGGGGCGTCAGTCAATGTCATCAGTCATACAATCTATAATCAACTCCTGAACAGACCTGCTCTAAAAAATACCAGCCTACAGATTTTCCCTTACGGTTCCACAGCTGCGTTGCCCCTGTGTGGCAAATTTCAGTCAGAACTCACAGCTGAGGGGAAATCCATCACAGACACTTTTTACGTAGTGGAGTGCTCTGCAGATACGCTCCTCAGCTGCAGCAGCGCAGTGTCTCTAGGCCTGGTGAACCTGGTCAACAGCGTTACAGGTTCTTCAGTCCCACATATTATGCAGAGGTACCCCAATCTCTTTAAAGGCCTTGGTAAGCTAAAAGACGTTCAGATAAAGTTACATATTGATCAGTCGATACAGCCCTCCATCCATCCTCACAGGCGCATTCCCTTTCATGTCCGCAAACTTGTGGAGCAAGAATTGCAAGACCTGGAGGCATCTGATGTTATTGAACGGGTTGAAGGCCCAACTCCCTGGGTCTCGCCAATCGTTGTTGCGCCTAAACCAAAACAGCCTGGTAAAATACGGCTTTGTGTGGATATGCGGCATGCCAATCTAGCTATTCAAAGAGAAAGGCACATCACGCCTACTATTGATGACATTCTCACAGATCTGAATGGTGCAAAGGTGTTTTCAAAAATTGATCTAAAATCTGGCTATCATCAACTTGAGTTGCATCCAGACTCCAGGTACATCACAACTTTTAGTACTCATATGGGCCTGCGTAGGTTCAAGAGGTTGAACTTTGGTATCTCATCAGCTGCAGAAATTTTTCAAAATGTTATCAGTCAGGTCCTGTCTGGAATAGCGGGAGTCCTCAACGTCAGTGATGACATTCTCATATACGGGACAACCCAAGAAGAACATGACAGTCACCTTGAGCAAGTGTTTCAGAGACTGCAAGCCTGCAATCTAACTGTCAATCCATCTAAATGTGAGTTCAATCAAACGTCATTAACTTTTTTTGGATACATCTTTTCAGAACAAGGTGTGTCAGCAGATCCACAGAAAGTCACTGCCATCAAATCTGCTGGTCAACCTCAAAATGCCTCAGAGGTTCGCAGTTTTCTAGGACTAGTCACATACTGTGGATGATTCATACCCGACCTAGCCACTATTTCTGAACCCCTGAGACAACTCACAAAGAAAGATATTCCTTGGTCATGGGGTACTGAGCATCAAGCATCGTTTGACGCGTTGAAGTCCAGCCTAACTGGTGACACTGTCATGACTTACTTTGACCCATTAAAGTCCACAGAACTGATTGTAGACGCTAGCCCAGTAGGCCTGGGTGCAATTCTCACACAAGTGTCCAACAATGGCAACATTTCTACAATTTCCTACGCAAGCAAGAAATTAACAGATACAGAACAGCGCTACTCACAAACTGAAAGGGAAGCTCTTGCAGTTGTGTGGGGATGCCTCCACTTTCATCTGTACCTCTTCGGACACAAGTTCACAGTCATAAGTGACCACAAACCGCTTGTTCCCATTTTCAACAAACACTCTTCCAAACCCCCTCCACGAATTGAACGCTGGTTGCTCCGCTTACAGAACTACCATCTTCAACTGAGATATGAGGCAGGAGCTGGAAACCCGGCGGACTATTTCTCAAGACACCCAATACCACAACCTACTAAGGACAACATTCCAGCAACTATTCTAGCGGAGGAACATGTAAATTTCGTTGCTGCACATTCAGTGCCAAGAGCTATGACCATGGAGGAAATACAACAGGCGGTGGACTCTGATCCCCAACTTCAGTTGGTTATAGACTCTGTTCGGTCTAAGAAATGGAGCTGTTTTCTTGCTGAGGCTCGCTTTCAACCACCAGATCGAGTAGGTTACTTGGAGGCTTTCTTTAATGCACGACATTCACTCTCAGTGTCGGACTCAAATCTGCTGTTGCGTGACAGTCGCCTGGTGATACCTCAGAAACTGGAGGACCGTGTACTTGATCTGGCCCACGAGGCTCATCAAGGGGTGGTAAAAACAAAGCAACTACTTCGAGAAAAAGTATGGTTTCCAGGACTGGACAAAAGAGTAGAGGCATTGATCCAAACATGCATTCCTTGTCAAGCAAATATAGTTGACCATAGGCGTGCACCTCTACAAATGACACCCCTGCCAAAGAGCCCATGGACTGCTGTCAGTGTTGATTTTTGTGTTTTACCGGACCGCTCCTACCTGTTGGTGGTCATGGATGACTATTCTCGGTTTCCAGTCATTGAACATGTTTCGACAACATCGGCCAGGGCGGTTATACCACAATTAGACAAGATTTTCTCGGCTTATGGCATACCAGAGACAGTGAAGACGGACAATGGACCTCCATTCAATAGCACAGACTTTCAGTCATTGGCAACTTATCTTGGTTTCTCCCACAGGAAAATAACTCCGTACTGGCCTCAAGCCAATGGAGAAGTGGAACGATTCATGCAATCAATCAACAAGATCCTGAGGATTGCTACCATGGAGCACAAGGACTCGCAACAAGAATTACATAGATTCCTAAGACAGTACAGAGCCACACCACACTCCACTACTGGGATACCACCAGCAACGGCATTGTTCGGCAGGCCCTTGCGCGTCAAAATCCCATGCATTCCGTTAGTTCCTGCCCAAACCCCAATTGCTATTAATGATTCCGTCTCTAAGAGTAAAATGAAGCAGTATGCAGAAAAAAGTAGCCGCCGTTACAAGCATCCAGAAATAAAGGTGGGTGATTGGGTTCTGGTAAAGAGACTGAGACCTAGCGACAAGTTTGCATCGCCATACTATCCCGAGCCCTTTCAGGCCACACAGATCAGAGGCACCATGATTACTGCTAAAAACCAAACTCATCAGGTCACTAGAAATGTGTCCCATTTTAAAAAACTTCGTGGCTACGTCCCAGAGACGACGCATGCAGAGGAAGTAGATAACGACGACATACTGCCAGAGACAATGACCTCAGCTGCTCCCATAGGAGATACCTTAGAAGACCCCCCGAGCTTATCTGGAAATGAGATGTCTCGACGGTATCTTGGGAGAACAAATCGAGGGCCACCAGTCCACCTGGCGGACTATGTTCTGCAGTAGAGAAAAACAAAAAAAAAACATTTCTACAAAGCGAACTTTTGAACGGTTAACTATTTACTTTGTTTTTTTTTGTAAGATGATAAGAGATGTAATGTTGTTATATCTTCTGTAGTTTGCTTGTGTCTCCCCTGTTTGTTTTCTGCCTAGTAACAGTGATGTAAGATAGAGGAGGAGCTGTGGCAGGAGAAGGGGGAGCTGGGAAAGGGAAGAGATTGATTAAAGTATGGCCGCTCGACTGAGCAGTTCAGCATATCTGTGTGTGCTTCTGGATTCATCATCATCTGCACTACAACACTACAGTCAGTAAGTGGTGTAATACTGTACTCATATAATAATAATAATAATCTTCATATAGCACCAACATATTCCACAGCGCTTTACAACTCAGAGGTTCATATACAAACAGTCATAAATAACAGTAAAAAAATATACACAATAATTAAAGCAAAATAATGACGGCCCTGCTTATAAGAGCTTACAATCTGCAATGATGTGGGGGGGTGACACAAAGTACAGGGGCTTATGTACAATGATGGTCCAGACAATTTGAGGAAATGGGGAATAGATAAGAGCTGCATGTGTCTGGACTAGTGGTAAGCGAGCGTAATTGTTACTATTTGCTACTTGCACGGATAGTACGATATTCGCCATACTTGTTACTTGGTGAGTGTCACTGGTGCTCATGAGTGATGTGTCCATAGTGAACAATCTGACACAAGTTGACAGCTCTCCTCAGCACACAACAGGAGTCCTGTAATGGGACAAAATGCCGGAATGCCCGCACTGCCACCAAGAATCACCAGGAAACAAAGAGTTAACTGGGCAGATTTTTCTTTTATTCTATCCTACGCGTTTCAGAGCCTCTATCCGAGCTCCTTCCTCAGGGATGTTCCCTGAGGAAGGAGCTCAGATAGAGACTCTGAAACGCGTAGGATAGAATAAAAGAAAAATCTGCCCAGTTAACTCTTTGTTTCCTGGTGATTCTTGGTGGCAGCGCGGGCATTCAGGCATTTTGTCCCATTACAACATTCCTGTTTCCACAGTCATCATGAAGGTGCAGCCCTGCAGCAGCCATTCTACAAGCCATCTTACAGGCGATTATACCGGTTGTGGGTGACACAACCGAACCAGGTGAGCAGTTCCTGATATACACCGCTACAACCCTTTGTAAAAAGGATAAGACCCTATGCGCATTTATCTCACGTGCACAACATGAGTCGGCACCCCAGTGAGAGCAGATTGAATGTTAGGGTCTCTCTGGGGGCAAAGCAAGGTGTTTTATGCAGTGAAAACTCAAAAAAGCCCAACCTCGCATCCTGTCCCGGAAGTGCTCGTTTTATCGCCTGATGTGTGTGGGTGGACCTATCACTAATTGACCAACATTAGAGTCTCTATTCAGATGAGTATGTGAGTATTACAAAGTACTTGTTACGAGTATAGCGATTATGAATATTTGCTACTCGCTCATCACTAGCTATGACTTCGACAAGGGAGCATGATAGGCTGCCCTAAAAAGTTGTGCTTTAGAGAGCGCCTGAAAGTATGTAACTTGTGGATAGTCCTAATTTTTTGGGATGGAGCATTCCAGAGAATTGGTGCAGCTCTGGAGAAGTCTTGCATCTGGGAGTGGGAGAGATATAAGATGTACAAGTGGGTAAGTGTGGCGCCCCGCAACGAGTGCGTCACAAGAGGGTATTGCAGCCATAAATGCAGCTGCAATATTCTCTGACACAGCAGTGACCTGGTTAACTTTGAAATCCAACCCTGCATGCATCACCTAGAACAGAGGGCCAATCCTAGGTCCTGGTGGGCGGAGTGCTAGGGAAGTGTGTAGGAGAACAGACCCTTAGTCTAGTCAGTCGAAAAAGGGATCAAGAACTTGACCTGAGCAGTCTAGAACTTGGAGAGGAGCGGGGGCTCCGCATCCCGTGCAGCCCCCGGGCCGTCACTGGTCGGGTGTCAGCACCTTACCAACCGGGATTGGGCATTATTCACACGGGTTCCCAAAAGACTCCCGTGCCCACAACTTCACAGCCGGTTCACTGGTACCGAAGCTGGCAGCAGTTCACCTCTGCTACGCGAACCAGAAACGTGGAGGAGCAGCTTCACAGGAGCATCCCACCACCAGCCAACTTCCAGTCGTCTAACCAGCGGTGTACCCACCGAGGGATCCAAGGCTCCCCAAAACATCCAGAACGTACATCATGGATAGGGCATTGAAGCAGCCTCCCCGTACCCGATCTGGTATTCCTGGGCGACACTGGCAACTACTTAGTTAGAATGGAGGAACACTGCGGATTTCTAAGGGACACCACCACTGCTGAGTCCACCTGGTCCACTACCCGTAAACTGTATGCCATGTACTGCCTGCTGGTTACAGTAAAGACCCGTTGCAGAGACTTTCTGTGTCCGTGCTTCCTTATGAACCGTCCATCCGCACTACAAGGTAACCGCAGCTGCCGCACATCTTAAGCAGCTCCAGCCTCCGGGGATCACCGCTCAGCCTGTGGGGAGCGTAACATCTTGCTGCTGTCCATCCCCCGGAGGTTCCGCAGCGTCAGTAGTCCTTATCGAAACTACTCATAGGTGGCATCACGAATAAATTAAACCCCTTTAATCTGTTCCACCAAGATGTCTTCAAACCCTTTTGATCTGCACTACACCGGGCCCCACTACCGGCAGGCGTGGTCCACCCGTGACAAGGAGGAAGGAAGCATCGCCTGTCTAAACCGGAGTCCCGGCCACGGTGAGTCATAAACATCTTTTGTGATGTTTACCCACTTGGACATCTTATATGTAATTTGTATATATGTAATTATTATATAGTGAGCTTCTAACTTGGAATTGGTAGTTTCCATTCATGATTTATGTGCCAATATTTGCCTTAATCCCATTTGTGATGTGGTGCTCCTGTAAGCCATTCTCCCCCTCCTTCTGCACCCCTCAGCTGTCATATACTATGTGCCTGCACCCTGGACTTCTTCTGGGAGTGTGCGCAGCGCACTTGAGTAGCGGTAGGTATAGTGGAAGTGTATGGGGACGGTGCGCATGCGCCAATGTCCTATTATGACTGGCTGGTGTTGAACACATGACTTTATCAATTTCACAATATAAGTGGCTTAGATGGAGCCTTTGCCCACTCTACATTGAGGAAGCGAGTGCGAAAAGCGCATACTGGCTTGAGGAAGGTCACATGATCGCAGGTCCTTAACTATTCTGACTGATAAAACTACCTTTGTAATATCTATTACTTTACTTGTTTTGTGGTGATATTGTGGCGCCCTGCTAACGCAGGCAGCCACAGCCTTCCCTACTGCACAGATGGGTTTCCACAGCAGGTACCTACTACATGCAACACCTTCCATCCCGACACAGTAGGGGGAGCTCTACTCACTGACTTTAGGTGAGATCCCCTATAAATACTGCTGCTGGGGGAGGAGTTAGTTAGAGTGTGCAGACACTAGGAGAGCTGCGAAGACGTCCTGGTGATCAGTGCAGCGGTTAGGCCTGAACCAGTGACCTGGAGTGGCCCTTCTACGTTGAGCCAAGCCTAGGACTGGGGACAGAAGGCAAGGAGCAGAGCCAAGGGAGCGAGGAACCGTGGAGGTTCACCCAAGACGTACCAGACTTCGGGGGTCCGCACCTGCAGAATTACTCCAAGACTGCAAAAAACCCCGGCACACCGTGGAGACTTCAGTCACCCGATCCCCCTGCGTACCCAGAAAGAGGGAGCCAGGCACTGTAATGTGAAGTAGCACCGCAGTGATCAGAGAGGGTAACCCGTGGACTGCGCAGGAGGAGAGAGTAGAGACCAGAGAAAGCGAGGAGGCCAGTCTGGCTTCATGCAGACAGGGCTTCAGTAACTACAGAGAAGCTGAGGAGACCTTATACCCACTTGCTGTGGAGACTCACTGTGCACCTGGTCACCTGACAGGACTCTGGACATTCTTACCTGTGCATACCACCAGTAAAGGTTAAAGAGAGTTCTTCAGAGTGTGTGCGTCATTCCTCTCTGTCCCCAACCTCCCTATAGACTGCGTTACTACTTCTTACTCTGGCCACAAGCACCACTTGAAGCTGCCCCTTTACTCTTCGCTGCCCCGGAGGTCCAGCTCCACCCGTAGGGAACTTTACTACCCTTGCCGTAATACCATCGCCCTCCGGAGGACTGTGGCGGCGCTGGTGACCCATCACCAGGTACTACAGGTGGCGTCACATGACAACAACAAACTCTTATCCCCTGTACATAACCCTTATTGAAGTGTCACCCAGGCCACGGGCTCAGGCGCTGTCACCTGTGACATCCCTGTGAGACACCCACCGAGCCTGATACCCGAGTACCCCAGGGCCTGGGGCTCGACAATATATTTATTATACTGTACATATCGGCACTATTGTGTGGTTTTTGTAAACATTTTGTGCAGCGTATTTTTTTTATATATACTATGATATTATCTAGGATATATGAGGCACTTTTACATTGAATATTATTATCATGAATTTTGTGTCATGCGTATATCTGGATAATCAATTTATTCCCATTCTTACTGCTGCCTGAGTTGCTGGTGTTGTGCATTAATCTATATACTTAGCTGAGCTATATGGATCTTTTTAAACACTATGAATTTTATGTATTCTCTATGCTATCTTATTCTTAGTCCCTGGTTACTGGGATTAATGTTTAATACCTGTGACCATTCAATTGTCCGGAAATGTATTACTGCGGACTATGAAATACTTTTAAATGTAATGTTAACATATGTGTTAAATACAATTAGTGTTTTAATTTTTGCACTAAAGAACTTATTCTGCATGCGTAATTACTCCACTTTTTCTATTAAATAACCCTATCAGGATTCTTTGGTGCCGGCGGTGAGAGTGGGAGAACACAAAACCCCAAGTATTGAACGTACATACATGCAGTCACATGCTGACTAGACAAGCGAGGCCTCGATCAAAGAAACTGAATTGAGTGGAGACAGAAAAGTCTACTCCTTGCATACTTGTGCTCACATGATCGTCCAATCTTGCCATTAGCACAGGAGAATCCTGATAGTGTGCAGTGCATGCGCTGTAAGAATTCAGAGGACTGCAGTCACCTAGAGGGACTACAGACTCATCTCAAACCTGGATAAGCCCTTTAATTATAACATTAAGCCCTGTAGTTCAATACTAACAGCATGTAATACACTCACTGTCAGGATTCAGCTCTTGCAGGTTCCATCTGTGATCTCATGGCCACTCCACTCATATGATTTTCATACTTTTGGCTTTTCTTCCTGCTTCTATTTTTCACTGAACATTGAGAAAAGTAGGCAGAGAAGCACGTCAGCATGTGACTGTAAGTGTGAAAATCACATAAGAATGATCGGTCACATGACTACACAGACTGCTGGGGGAGGACGCTAATCTGAACTCTTGCCCCGAGTGCCAGAAAACCTAGTTACTCCTCTGTATAATGAGTAGAGAGACTTTTAATATTCTTTTCCAGGGAGTGGAGAAGCTGGTAAGGGGATGGGAAGAAATGAAACAATTCTGCCTTTTTTTTTGCTTTACCTTCACTTGACAGGTTTGAATAATTTTGGTGATACCAAGGTTTTATAATTGATTTTATGCTTTGCTGCTTTTACATATGTTATAGCAAAAAAATGTGAGTGACTAAAGCTGAACTTTTAATACATATCATAAAACAACCATCAAATCGTGAAGCACTGTGGGCTTGTTATTCTTAAACTGATAATTCTGTAGTCACTCTATGTGACTGCAGACTTGTCAATCCTCCCAGCGTCAGCACTATGCACTTCAAGGATTTGCAGTTTCTAAACCAGGAATGGACCGCAGTTATGTGGTATGCATGTTCTCAGCCAGAACCTCTGACTAGTGTTCACGGCTTCACTCAATACAAGTGTATGGAGCAAGCTCACACCCACTTGATGGCCGCTCCCACTAGTCAGACACGCCCACACCACATACACTTGTATAGATCAAGGCCACGTCCACTAGTATTGTTGTTGCCGGGAACATGCATACCGCATAATTGTGTTCCATTCCCGGCTTGGAAAACAGTGAATGCTCACAGCACACAGTGCCGGTGCTTCGAGGTTTGATAAATCATCAGTTTTAGACCGGACAACCCCTTTAAAAGCATCAGTAATCAGGATTCATGTGCACAAATGTTTACCATGAACCGCCTAAATACTCACAGAGTTATCCAAAAGTGATCCGATTAAGCTGAAAAATACCAAACATAACATATGGAAAGATTATACCATTTTGGAACTATCCCTCTCATTGTTCACCTGGGATGCGGGATCTTTACTGATGGGGATGAGTATTACCATCTAGGCTGCAGTGCTAAATGAGACAGTCCAGGCAGATGAGGGAGGTTCTGAAGAGTGCTACCAGGACCTCAAAAGCATACAATTCGCTATATTCCCCACAGCCGGCCCTTGTTTAGGACACCTATGCCATAAGTTGCCATAAGTGCCTCCCCCCAACGCATTTCCTCCTTAGATTCATCAGGGGTCAGACTGCACACTTTGGTGTAGGGGCTATAGGGTCAGTATACTAGTAGTAGAAGGGGCACAATAATGTTTTGTGTCACCATATTCTGAGAGCCATAACTTTTTTGTGTATTTTTTGCTTTTTTGGTGGGATGAGCAGATATTTTCATTGGCACCACTTTGGGGAACATATGATTTTTTTCATTTACTCAACTTTTTGGATAGAGGATGAACCAAGAAAACGTTTCTGGCATTTATTTATTTTTTTGTTATATGTTCACCATTTGAGTTATATACTATTAATGTGAAGTGGTTACAGTTGTGGCAGACTGTAGACAGGAACTCTATCAGACCACCCTTTGGTGGGGTCTAATCGGAGGACTATGATGTCTTTTTGCGGGTGGCTTGGTGGCTTTTTTCCTCCTTTGATCTCCTGGTGATCCATATGTTAAATCCAGTTGTCTACAAATAAAAGAGATATAAGAATTTTCAAACGCAACACACACCAATCATTAGTTTTAGTTTGCATGGTCACTTAATAGTTTACCATAATGGTGTGTAAATTGCATATATATAATATGTAACACTCCAATAATTATTAAACAAGTGGCGACACTAAAGAGTTAAGTTACAAATAACACCTTTATTAATTAAAAGCAGAACAAGTATTCGTTATGTACAATGATGATTGGTTAGGAGATCCCAAAAGACTGCCAAACAAGTAGTTACATCGCAAGTACCAACAGTTCAGTCCACTAATACATAGGTATCCATGTGGAATTAGTTTTCAACCAGCAGCAGGACAAAATCAAACATGGCAACCAGACATCCTTCAATGCCACTCACCCATATTGCTGTGCCTATGGTAGACCTCCTCAGTCTCCCCTGCGATGCCTCGCAAAGCAGAGCCCCCTACGCGTGTCTTGCAACGCTTGATCAAAAAACGTGGTGTGAAACCGGCCTTAGCCTGAAATCTGTACATGAGCATGGCTGAAACAGAAGAAAAATAACTCTCTTCGGCTGACTGAGCAGAACAAGCTTATTATTTCTCTTGCTCCTGTCCTTCTCCTGCTAGTTTGTAACTCTGTAGCTCTGCCTCTTTGAACACTTGTACAGCTGTAAAGCTCCCGTCACACTAAGCGAGATTGCTACTAAGTCACAAGTTTTGCGACGCAACAGCGGCCTCGCCAGCGATCTCGCTATCTTTGAGACCACGCACTTGCTGTGAGATCGCTGGTCATGTCAGAGTCGCCTGGACCATTTTTTGATCGTTGGGGTCCCGCTGGGCAGCATGCATTGGTGTGTTTGACAGGGACAACGACCAACGACCTCAATATTACATGTATGAGAAATAGGGTCCCAATGACCTCCGTATCATTCCGGATCGTTGTTTCGTTGCTGGTGAGATCTGTCTGTTTGACATCTCACCAGTGATCCGACAGCGACGCACCAGCGATCCCTACCAGTTCGTATGGTTCTCAGGATCGCCTGTGCATCGCCAAGTGTGACGGTACCCTTAGGCTGAGTAAGAAGATAAGCGATGCTTGTTCACAATGCTCCTTTATCAATCTGACAGGTACTTGCTCTATCATCACTCAGTAAGGCATGTCTCTAGCAGTGTTTCTTCAGGCTGCAATCCATCCTAAAACATGCCTAGGAGAGGTTGCTGTTTGAAATAAGTGATGGAGACCATTTTTGACATGACCTTAGAGAACCTTTTTAACCACATTAAACTCTTCTAGATGAGTTGCTAAAAATTCCCCCAGACACACTCCCAAAGAGTGGAAGCTGTTATAGTTGCAAAGTGTGGACCAACTCCATATTAATCTCTATGGATGTAGATTGTGAAGTCATAAAAGCTCCTGTAGGTGTAATGTGGAGGGGGCACAATACTTTAATCCATAGTGTGTGGACATAAAAAGGTTGCTTGGGATTAACACCAAATCCTTTTGACCATGTGGTTAAAGCTATGTACGCACTGGACATTTTTGATCCAATTTTGGTGCTGTGCTTTTTTTTTAAACTTTGCCAAAAACAAATCAGTCGCTTTGTTTAAGAGCAAAGTGAATGTGATTTCTAATTCGCTGTGCAGACGTCAACGTTTTTGATTGCTGTGTTAGTGGGGCAGAGAGCGCATCCAAAACATAATGAGCGGCAATTATTGCTCTCTTTTTCTGGTGGGCTTTCTGCACTACTAACATCCAATTATGTACCCTCCTCGGTGAACCAGCGGTGAGGCCAGGCGATGTGGTCCTTCCAGGCATCAGCAGGACCTGTGGGTACGGTACTGACAGGACCTGCCCATGTGACTCAGCCTGAGAGTCATGTGGTGCCAGGTCTTGTAAGTACTCGTACTACTCATAGGTCCTGCTTGTGCATGGGAGAAAGACATGGCCAGGGCTCACTGTGGGATCACTGGAAAGGGTAAGAAAGTTTATGTCTCTGTGTGTGTCCACTGAAAATGGAGCAAATAAGCAGCACAAACGGATGATGCGCTTGTGATGCTTTTTCGCAGAAAGATGATCCAGTTTTGGAGAAGAAACTGCACCATAAAGAATCAACCAAAAACAGAGCACAAACGCTCTGTCTAAGGCTGCCTTCACATTTGCGTTCCCCTCCGCAGCGTTCTGCAGAGGGGATCCGCAATGTGACCGCAGCACCGCAAGCCCTATCTTTATAATGGGAGCGCACGGTGCTGCGCATGACCATGCGCACCATTCACTGCCATATGTGATCTGTGCGCAGGCGGATGTGAAGGTAGCCTAATGAGGCCATACTTGCTGGCCTTTTAGTTTGGTCTCAACACACAGGTTATACAATTCTCCTAACTGTAGTTGGACAATGTTCAAGGTTGATTGAACACAAGCATTCATATATACGATACATAAATAATGAATATATTGCATGGAGATAGAAATATCACTTTGAACTACAGAGAAAAAAAATATTTAAAAAATGATTATTACTTTACTTGGGGAAAAATATTGGTTAATGGAATTAATTCACATATTGTTAAATATTCACATATAACTCCCATTATTTTCTTCTATTGAAAATATTTTTTATTGTAAGAAGAAATTGTCCATTTATCATAGGTCAAATTATGGAGAAAAAAAAATTATATTCCCTTCCAATGACATATTTCAAAAAGAAAGACATAATACAGATAAGAATAGATCAAAACTTTTACTCTACGAATGTGAAACAACGAGAAATTAATTATATTTTCAACATGAAGAACTCTGGAACAGGGCTACAAACTTCATCAATAAAATTCATAGGCTAAAGATGAAGTTGAAGGGATCGTCAGTGTTGGTTTAAGAATGGCGACATTATTTATCACTCCTCATCACACCAAGGAATATTTTATATGAGCACACTTCACATAAGTTTTTATTCTTTTTAAACCCACATATTGATTGCCCTAAATGTTGAAGATATTCAAAAAGGTTTTATAGCTAAAGTTCTGTGGCTACTTTGCTCCATGTATTTTGGGGCAAGACCAATGTGTGTCATTAATCTACAGGTGCATCTCAATAAATTAGAATATCATCAAAAAGTTAAAGGGAGACTGACCCCTAAAAATTAGCCCCCTGTCTCTTAAGACCTGTCCCTGCACCATTCTTAGACATTTCTAGCCATCCCTTTGTGCTAAAAATGTGTATTTGTAAAGTTCATAAAAGTGACTTTATTACCTGCACCCACTGCGGCTTCTCAGATTTTGAGAAGCGCAAAAGGCGTTGCCTGGCGCTTCTCCCCGCCGCCTGCACGTTAATTATTCACGCCCCGATGGGTGTGCTAATTATCAAGAGAGCCGCCGCGTGACATTACATGGGCGGTATAGCCGAAATAACGCTATACATGTCATATCCGGCTATACTGACGTCAGTGGACCTTGCGACCACATTGCGCATGCACGAGGTGTGTTCACGGCAGCTCATCACAGATAAGCTGCCTTGAACAAACCTCGCGCCTGCGCAATGCGCGTCGTGAGGTCCACTGTTGTCAGTATAGCCGGATATGACGCGTTTAGCGTTATACCGGCTTATACCGCCCATGTAATGTCACGCGGCGGCTCTCTGATGATTATCACGCCCATCGGGGCATGAATAATTAGCGTGCAGGCGGCGGGGAGAAGCACCAGGCAACGCCTTTTGCGGCTTCTCAAGATCAGAGAAGCGCGCAGTGGGTGCAGTATAAAGTCACTTTTATGAACTTTACAAATACACATTTTTAGCACAAAGGGATGGCTAGAAATGTCTAAGAATGGTGCAGGGACAGGTTTTAAGAGTCAGGGGGCTAATTTTTAGGGGTCAGGTTCCCTTTAATTTATTTCAGTAATTCAACACATGAAGTGAAACACATATATTATATAGAGTCATTACAAACAGTGATCTATTCCAAGTGTTTATTTCTGTAAATATCGATGATTATGGCTTACAGCCAATGAAAACCCTAAGGTCATTATCTCAGAAAATTAAAATAAACCAAGTGAAAAAATTATTTTTCACTAATAAATGTTGGCTTAATGAAAAGTATGTACAGTAAATGCACTCAATACTTGGTCAGGACTCCATTTGCATGAATTACTGCGTCAATGTGGCGTGGCATGGAGGCGATCAGCCTGTGCCACTGCTGAGGTGTTATGGAAGCCCAGGCTGCTTTGATAACAGCCTTCAGCTGTCTGCATTATTTAGTCTGGTGTCTCTCATCTTCCTCTTTACAATCCTCCATAGATTCTTTATGAGGTTTAGGTTAGGCGAGCTTACTGGCCAATCACGCACAGTGATACTGTGGTTAGTAAACCAAGTATTGATATTTTTGTTAGTGTGGACAGGTGCCAGGTCCTGCTGGAAAATGACATCTCTATCTCAAAAAGCTTGTCAGCAGAGGGAAACATGAAGTGCTGTAATGTTTCCTGGTAGACGGCAGCGCTGACTTTGCTCTTGATAGAACAGAGTGGACCTACAGCAGCAGATGACATGGCTCCCGAAACATCACCGATTGTGGAGATTTCACACTAGAACTCTAGCAGCTTGGTTGTGGCCTCTCCACTATTTCTCCAGACTCTGGAATCGCAATTTTCAATGACTTTTGTGGCTTACCCTCCTTGTGGAGTGTGTCAATGACTGCCTTCTGGACATCTGTTAAAGCAGCAGTCTTGCCCATGATTGTGTAGCATCTGAACCAGACTAAGGGGCCATTTTAACTTACTAAGGCTTTGCAGGTGTTTTATGCTAATTATTCACATTTTCTGAGATGACGTTTGGGTTTTCATTGGCAACATTTACAGAAAAAAACACTTGAAATAGATCACTGTGTGTAATGCTCTATATAATATATGGGTTTCACTTTATGGGTTGAATTACTGAAATAATTTATCTTTTTGATGATATTCTATTTTTTGAGATGCACCTGTATATTTGACCTGCTTATTTTCCATGTTAAATGTTACATTTCTGCCCTCTTTACTGACATGTTCCAAATAGATAAATTAATTTAATTGGGTTAAACTTTGTTTCCTCCATCCAGCCATCTGTTATATCTTCACTTCAGCATGGTAGATAAACATTAGAGGGAAACCTTAGCGGGATGGAAATACAGCCAGATCACAAAAGCATTGTATGCAGAAACTTTTAATTCCCGCTATGGATGCAAAACCCGTGAGAAAAGCGTTTTTTTTTTGTCAATTTAATCCCACGTAGACATTAAACCATGGGCTAGATACAAATGTTATATGAAAATAAAAAATATTTAATTGAAACAAACATATTTTATCCAAGTGACTAAGCATAAAGACACTGATGTGAAATTACCTTGACTTTTCTTTCTTTAGCCCACCCAGGATGACTTTGGCTGAAATAGTCTGTCCGTGTTTGAGATCTCATGTCTATTACCATTAGAATTTATAATAGAAGATCCTCATGTAATCGATGTAAAACAATGGAGTACATTTGTGATACTAATCCACCGGGCTGCTGTTACAAACTAGGGCTCTACATATCTTTTCTATGTATCATTTATATTTTTATCAAGTTTTGTTCAATTCGGTGTCCAATTCTTTGCAATTTGATTCTTGCTCCATCTGCCTTTGTAAAAATGGATGAATTATTCTGGAGCCTTCCGTTTAGGGTTAAACCAGTGTAACATGGCACAGGGTGGCAGCCATGGGTGAAGTAGTGGTCCCTTATGACCTTGCACGGTAAATGAAGTTGAGGGTAATGGCTGGGTGTGGTGACTTGTATTACGGGTGTTACGCCCTTTCAGGTCGGTTGTATGATGCCAATGGCTTTGGCTGGCTGGGCAAAAATCTGACAAAATCAGATCCTGCCAGATACTCCCGGAAACAGTGCGATCAGGCACCCCCTAACATGTGAGGCTATGGGTATCGGATCGCTCCGGATCCAATAGTTGGATCCGCTGCCGGACGCCGTGTGCTGAAGTTCAGCAGCAGCCGGCGCTGAACTTCAGCACCTGGAGAGCTCCTGGCTGAAATTTCAGAACCGCGTCTAGTTCTGAAATTTCAGGACTGGACAGCGGCATCAGTCCAAGAAAACACTGCAGTCAGCTGGCTAAAGCGCTCAACACAGTGAATTCCTAAGCGCATTGCCCCCTGGGAATTATGAATATGCAAATAGAGTCTGTGGAGCCTCGGTTAGGAGTCTCAAACACAGGACTAGCCAGATATCCTTCCCGGGAAGGACTCTATTTGGATATTTGCCTATTACGGCAGAAAACAGGACCGCAGGGCATATTAACCCTCCAGTTCTGTTCTGTCCGGAGCTGTCAAGCTGTGTCCGCTGCATCCAGTAAAACACCGGACACAGCCTGACAGCTCCAAAATCGTGGTGTGAAGCCAGCCTAAGGGGAGCTTGGGGAGGCAAAAATATAAATGGTAAAAAGTGCCGTCATATATGGTCCAGACATCAATATAATTATATTCAAATAATACTGCATGAACCGGTCACCAGCCGGGATCTGAGCAAGTACAGATGCAGAGTGCTATTAAGTGCACAGAGAGTGTGCAATCAGATGATACAAGCTAACCAGATTTGTAAGAATGTTTTGTAAGAGCAAAATGGGAATAGTTAGATACAGTAAGTGAGGTGAGATGATAGGCCAATCTGAAGAAATGCATTTCTAGGGCCCACTTAAAACTGTGGGTGGGCCTTAGGATACTCGGAATCGGTCTGTTTTGAGGGTTCATCACAGGGACCGAAACCCGGCTCCATGACCCTGGCAGTGTCTTTAAAAGTTCGGAATGGGTGGCTCTCTCTCTTAGGGATAGTGATCCAGTGTGGAGGGTTTATTCTGGGCAGGGATGACTGGACCTGGGGATACCTGTTAATTTATAAGTGACGCCATTAGCAGGTTGCAGCTATAGATGGCCGCCGCTGCTCGACAGCCTTCCTAGGGGTCGGTGGTTGGGACGCAACAATGTTCTTAAGCCCTCTACGGGTAGGGCTGACCCCTAAGGTGGCAAAAGGTACCTGAGTGAGATGGTTGTTATGTTTCTGGTGCTTTAGACGCGTTAAGAAAGTTCACAAACACTGCAGGTTGCAGTCTTCAGGTCTTTTACTCACAGTCTTAGTGCAACAATCCACTGAGCACTAGGTCCTTGGAGGCAGGGATCAAACTACTCACTGGTAGTAGGATGGTACGTAACTGGCACCCCTTCTCTGTCCTTTCGGGTCGTCTAACACAGCGCTTGCCTCGCCTGTCCTGCCTTGCGCCTCGCCACACAGAGCTCTGATCAGTGACTGTTGGCTTTTCTTAGGGGTTAACCTACAGTGTCTTCCCTTAGCCCTATGGTTGCCACCTTTTCAGCAGATGTGCACGGTTGTCGGCTGAGTCACCATGAAAATGGTACAGCCTCTGGGTTGCTAGCTGAGCCTGGTCTTCTCCACTAGTCTTTTGGGTTCCCGTTGCCCCTTGCAGCCTAGTCCTCCTCCACTAGCCTGCGCCTGACCATGGATACGAGACCCACATGTGGATTGCTCCCTTCCCGTGCCTCTGGGACCCCCCTCTTCCTCCTGGAGCCACTTGAGTGATGTTCTGCCCTAGGGTTCGGCCTTAGGACGAGCTCCCACTTGCTCTAGTCCTCTGGACACTTCTCAGGCGTACGTTCTCCAGCTTCCCTCCAACTTGACCTTGGTGTTCAATGGCCTCTCCTTCAGCTGTTCTACCTCCTCTCCACAGCTGGTCACGCTATTCTTCTGTTCAACTGTCTCTTCTCCTAACTGTCATCTCCCATGTTCTAAATCTTTCTCGCTCTTTTTATACCCTCTATGATGTGTCTCACGTCATCTACGTGTTCTTCCTGACCTCACTCCTCCCCAAGTGCTCCCTCTAACTATTGCCTTCACCACCCAACCCCACTACAATTGTTCTTACTGTGATTTGGGTGTGCCAGTACCGGTTTATACCCCTTACCAGTGAGTGGGATACTACACCCTAACAGGGGTGCAGTACATCTTTGGCGACTGGATCTGCAGGGGTGCCACATGGGTATTGTGAATTAATCAAATTATTCTTGGTAGTGTGTTCCAGAGAATTGGCGCAGCTTGTTAGAAGTCTTGGAAATGGGAGTGGGAGATTTGGATTATAGAGGATATCAGTCTCAGATTATTAACGAATGGAGGGCTTGGGTAGGGTGATAGACAGAAATAAGAGAGGAGATGTAGGGCGATGCAGGACTGTGGAGGTCTTTGTGGGTGAGAGTGATACGTTTATATTGTACTCTGTAGCGTACTGGCAACCAGTGCAATAACTGGTGCAAGGTAGGAGCATTGGTGTAGCGAATGGAAAGGAATATGATCCTGACTGCTGCATTTAGGATAGTTATTGCATAGTTAACAGTAAGAAAGATTTGAATTCTAGGTAACATGAGTGAGCGAGTCATTGGCTGTAGGGAGTGAAGGAGAAATCTGAGTCAAATATAACCCTGAGACAGTGAGCATACTGCTGGGGAGTAATGGTAAAACTACACATGGAAATGTCAATGTTGTGTCTATGAAGTAGTAGAGTGAAGTAACATGAAAAGTTCCGTTTTTGAAAGACTCAGTTTAAGGTAGAGGGAGGACATGATTTTCAGACAGCAGACAGTCACTGTATTTTAGTAATGCGAAGTGATACAGAGCGGGTGTATGAGGACTGCGGACCGTCACACTGTGGGCAGCAGCCGGGATCGGTAAGTCCAGTCACCCTAAACACACACCCAACACACATTCTCGATCCCAAGACTAGGGACTCTATGCCCAGCAACTGGATGGCGGGAGGAGACTAGAGGAGGGTGGGGAAGTTAGGACAGGACCCGGTCAGGGGAGGCAATAAAACTACACAACACCAAGTTCAATTGAGCAGTTGAGAAGAAGCAGTTCCAGAGTCAAGTCCGTAAGAAGGAGCGGCGAGAACATCACTACACGAGACTGAAAGGACTCGGATCCGGCGACTGCATCGTTATGAAGCTTGTCCAGGTCCCGCGCTGCAGACCACTAGGAAGAGACAGAAGGAGTCCCAGGTGTGCTTAGATTAGCGGGGACGCTGAGGGACTGGGCTGGAACCAGGGTTCTGTTGAAGTGGCCTTAACGCTTTATGCTCCAACCACAAAATCTGGCAGGGTGCAGGATCTTTATGGCCCGAGATCCAACCTCCGGCGCAACGAAAAGAAAGCTGCCGTACTAGGAGTATGGAACAAGGCAGGTTACCCACTGAAAGCCTGTGGCTGTTGGATCGTAGTTAACGTGCAGAATTGACCGAAAAGCCTATGAAAGGAACACGAAGGGCTGACATGGTCATGCCATCGCGGCTGCTTTCAAACTACCGGAGCCGCCACTGCACTGTAAATTGAACATCTGCCGAGAAAGAGAAGTAAACCCGATTGAAGCTCAGTTTGTGTGAAACTGTGATTTCCATGCCTGAAGAAAAGGTAGACTTGTTCGCCGAGCCAGCAGCAGCGGCCTGCCTGAGTGTGACTGTGAACTCTGCCAGTGGCACAGCCCCACTGGCTCCGCTATTTCTACATCTCCTACACAGAATCTACGGTTGCCCTGGGGAACCACTCTTCCCATGAAGAGCTAACACCATGTTGCTGCTACTTCCATCATCCTCAAGAGGTCCCGACTGCAGCAGCGGCTATCCCGGCCGCATTCCACGGGTGGCGTCACAACACTCTTTTACTTTTGTTTTTATTTTATTTTCATCCACTTTCCAAATCCCCTTTTTACTGATCACCCTGACGAGGGGATCATGGACTGGGTCACACCACTGTGACATCCCGCAGCCCCAGTCAACAATGAGAAGGCCCGATTCCGAGTACCCCACGGTCCCCGTCAGGGGCAAGTCATGTATAATTGGGTTTCATAAGCATACAGATGGTACTGAAAACCAAATCTGGTGAGAATTTTTCCAATACAGGCAGTGCATAGAGAGAAGAACAGGGGCCTAGGACTGAACCTGAGAGACTCTGACATAAGGGGAAGAGGAGAGAAAGAGGTAAAAGGTAAGTGAAGGAGCGGTCAGAGAAGTAAGTGGTAAACCAGGGGAGAGCGGTGTCCTTGAGCCCAATAGTGCATAGGGAGGAACCTCTGGGGATGCAAAGTGTTGAATGCAGCAAAGAGACCCAAAAGAATCAGAAGGGAGTAGTGACCATTAGATTTAACTGTTAATAGATCATTAGAGACTTTAGTGGCCTCCTGCTGTATACTGGGGTCTGTGTGTGGGAGGTTGTTAGAAGAATAGTAAAGAGATGTCTTAGTTGATTTAGGGATTGTGTGGCTGCTGCTTCACTGATAGTCATGTCCCAGTATGTGGCATTTTCCAGATGTCCTTGCATTTGGCAAGTTTCCCTGAATGTTTTACAGACATGCATAAACTGTGTTATATTATGAATGTCTGATGCACCCCAGGGCTGTGGGGTACTCGGAACAGGTTTTAATGCTTCTGGGGAGTCACAGGGGTCGAGACCTGGCTCAGTGACCCAGGGTTCAGCATCAATGGGTTCTTGAGAGAGAATTTAGGGATAGGGTGGTTTAAGGGATAAATTGTTTGTGACGCCACCCCTGGTTTATGGCTATAGGTAGTCACCGCTGATGCAGAACCTCTTGGGATGATGGACGGACAGCTGGGATGAAGTGACTCCCCATGGGTGGAGCAGGTTCCAGGGCATTAAGGGGTAATTGGTAGTCTCTGGCAGGCAGGGATTAACTTTAGGCCTCGTTACCCTGCTCAGTGGCCTTCACAGCCTGTTGCCGCAGGAGTAACACAGTCTCACACAGTTCTACAATTCTGTACCCAGGTTTACTCACAGTACTTCTCAACAGGTCATAAGATGTTACACTGTCTCTCAGATAAGCTCCGGCCTATGTGGTCCTTTGGGGAAACCGGGGTGGCAAGTATGAGATCCTTGGTGGTGTGCCTCTCTTTGCCTTTCTATGGTCCTGTTCCTCAGCACTTCTGCTTGCGTCTTCTTTCAGTGCCTCTACATGCAGAGCCCAGATCCAGCAGCCACGGATCTTGGTGGGCAACCGGTACCTGTCTTCTGACCACTGTCTGGCTGCCTTCTCAGGGGATGCGCCAGGTGTGAGCCACTGCTCCTATGAAGCTCGTGGCCTCCATTTCAGCGGTTCGAGTGCTGGACTCCCACACCGTGTTTAGGTCTGGTCTCTGTGTCTAGACCAAACCTATCTGCTATCGCTCCGCCGGTCCCCTAGGGTTCCTTCCTTTCTGTTCCCAGGATGATCCTTTTTCTGCTCAAGTCCCCATGCTTCTCAGTTTCACACCGCTTTCCTGACTGTCCTTCTCCTCCTCAATCGACTCGACTTCTCACTCCAACTGTTCTTTCTTTTTCTCCAACCTCCCACCTACACTTCTCTAACCTATTCTCCTCCCTTGGACTGGGTCCTCCCTACAGCGGGTCCACCCACGTCCCTGACTAGGGTCTACGTGTTTGTGCGTTTGGTTGAGGATCCTTCACCTACCATCCCCGTCTCCCAACCACAGGAACACCACACCCTGGTTAAAGTGAAGTACCCCTTGTGGCGTCCAGACCGGTAGGGCGCCACATGTCCTTTGTTGCCTATAGCAGCCAATCAAAAACTGAGCTGTGATTGGTTGCTATAGGCTACCTGATACAGTGGGGGAAATAAGTATTTGATCCTTAGCTGATTTTGTAAGTTTGCCCACTGACCAAGACATGAACAGTCTGTAATGTTAAGGGTTGGATCATTTTAACACTGAGAGATAGAAGATCAAAAATAAACTCCAGAAAATCTTATTGTCTTAATTATATAAAGTTATTTGCATTTTGCAGAGAGAAATACGTATTTGATCCCTCTTGCAAACAAGACTTAATGCTTGGTGGCAAAACCCTTGCTGGCAAGCAAGGACAGCAGCCAGACATTTTTTGTAGTTGATGATGAGGTTTGCGAAATGTCAGGAGGAATTTTGGTCCACTTCTCTTTGAAGATCATCTCTAAATCATTAAGATTTTGAGGATGTCGCTGGCAACTAGGAGCTTCAGCTCTCTCTATAAGTTTTCTATGGGACTAAGGTCTAGAGACTCACTAGGCCACTTTATGACCTTAATGTGCTTTTTTTGAGCCACTCATTTGTTGCCTTGGCAGTATGTTTTGGGTCATTGTTGTGCTAAAAGATCCAGCCATGACCCTTTTTTAATGCCCTGGTGGAGGGAAGGAGGTTAACTAGAAAAAAAGGGAGATACAAGAGGCGCAGATTGTGCCCTATCAAACAGACACTATAGTTCTTATGAGGATTATAAGTGTATCCACTCACCTTTTATGGTTGTGAGACCCACAACCAGTTTAAAAGCATAAGGCAGCTGCTGTAGAACCTCCACCAACGCCACAAAACCGCGGGAAATC
The DNA here is from genome assembly GCA_033576535.1 of Allobates femoralis. Classification (NCBI taxonomy): domain Eukaryota; kingdom Metazoa; phylum Chordata; class Amphibia; order Anura; family Aromobatidae; genus Allobates; species Allobates femoralis. The sequence goes on along the minus strand of JARQOC010000008.1, from coordinate 48,345,182 downwards.
AGGAGATAAAACGGAATGGTATCCACGGCCGCGCTGCTGCTCTTTATCCAAGGAATCCACAAGAGGTTATTACCATCAAAAGTTCATCACACCTACGCGTTTCGGTGTCTTCCTCATGCCCTGATGTTAGGCTATGTTCCATGTTAGGCTATGGGTTGAACTAGATGGACTTAAAGTCTTCCTTCAACCTTAAAAACTATGTTACTTAGTTACTATATATATCAGTCTCCTCTTAGTCTGTGGCAGGCACTGACATATTGCGCTGGTCTCTTTCTCTGTTCCTGGTCAAAATGCATTCCATGCGCTTTTACATGCATCAGCAGACGCGGCTGCACCCTTATCATCCTGATCAAACCAAACGCAAGTGTGAAAACAGCCTAATAATAATTTACGAAACCTAGTAACTAAAATGACCAGGTGATGTGGGTTTTCTATACTTGCGGTGTGCTATCAATAAAATTCTTCAATCTGAAATTGACAAGAAAATTAAAACTTAATATCTTGTTTGGCGAAGATGTAACATTTCCTGAATGTGTCTTTTGTCTATAAGAAGTGAGAATGCTAAGAAGTAAGATTTGGTTACAAAGTTGTGTTGTGCACCAAGGTCTCGTGTGGACGCTTGTTATTGATGTCAGAAGGATTGAATTTATTTTTGCACCACGTGTAATTTATGCCCCGGGTCGCCAAGTGCTCCAAGTGACTTTTCAACATTGATCAGACAAATGTCACCCAGCGCTGCTGGTACACAACACTTCACATGTTTTCTTTGGGTTAAATCAAGTATGGCCACACAAAGAGGTTAAGCTGAAGAGACTTGACGAATTTTATTTTCATACTAAGCAGCTAATCACTCTCCATTGTTTGGATTGCAAACAGGGGGGATAATGGGGGTCACACTTCTAAATACAGAGATAAAAGGGAAAGAGGGAAAAGTGAAGGCTGCAATTAATAACACTGGATTGTGACAAAAAATCGAATAAACTAGACACGAGGCACATGATGACATTGATTCAAAAATTACAATTTATTTTCATATTAATGGAGGATTGGATGGTAAACATGTAACTCCAAACTAAGGAGACGATGACAACATGTAAAGCCTGAAAAGCACATACTAAATGTATAGAGATGGCTATTCTTAAGGTATGTGGATGTTGTGATGATGAGGCGCAGCAATAGTGTGGCCTCATCTACAATAGCCTGTGCTTAGTCCTGGGCACTGGAGCATAAAAAGGTGGAAAAAGCCCAAAAAAGGAAGAAAGAAAAAGAAAATTGATGTGTGGTATGGACAAAAAGGAATTAAGTCTATGTAGTATTGATTGAGAAGAGATGTGTAAGAGGAAAACATGATTTTTGCAAATGTATCAATGGGCTGTGCAAAAAAAGAGAAAGGGACAATGCCTCCTTTTAGAGAGAAGTAACATTGCTTCCTTAGGCTAGGTTCACATTGCGTTTGTGCTGTCCGCTTAAAGCAGGGGTGGGGAACTCCAGTCCTCAAGGGCTGCAATCA